>MASP02000116.1:0-165641 GCA_001693025.2 Colletotrichum lindemuthianum | reverse complement strand
TATATAATTTAGAATATTCTTAATAGTCTAAAGGGGAAGAATATACTTAATTTAATATTAGATAATATTATCTATATTAAAGATGTTTATATTAATATTATTTTAAAAGCTCTACTCCTTAAAAAGATTAAGATCTAATATATAGAACTTAACTATATATTTAAATATAAGTTACTTAAATACTTTATTACGATAAGATAGTTACTTAGAAAATATAACTTTATCTTTCTTAAATATAAACTACTTTCTAACTACTTAATAGTCTATTTAAATACTTCTAGTATAATCTTAAAATCACCTTATATTCTACTATTATAACTTTAACTCTCAGTATCTCTATTAGATAATACATCTAATAATATCCTAACTTAATATCTTTATATAAGCTACCTTAGCCTTAATAACCTCAAGTATCTAGTATTTAATATTTAGGAGGTAAAAATTATAAACTTAAGGTAATTAGACTATTTACACTACATAGAAACTTATTCTTAATAAATTATTTCTAGATAACTATCTAAATTATATTTAATTTACTTATTTTACAGAATCTCCTGAAATTTATTTAATTTTCCTAGAGTATATATAGGTAATTTATAGGTACTTATTATTAAGAATAAATTCTCAGGTTTACTTTTCATATTTACTCTTATAGATAAAACCTATAACTTAGTTTATTAAGTAATTATAATATTTAAAAAATAAGTTAAGTATCAGAAAGGTCTCTTAATTTACAAAATTCACTAGGATATTAAGTAAGCTATAATAGTAATTAATAGTAAAACAGGTTATTAAACCTAGATAAAAAAGTAAGATATTAATCTTAAACTATCTCCCTCATATATAAAAAAACTAATTAGAGTAAGTAAGTATATAGGAAAAAAACTAATAACCTAAAGTATTAAGATATAAGAAACTATAGGACTACTATCTAAACTATAGGTAGAAGTAATTTAAGTAGCAGCAATATTATATAATATATCTCTAAACGCTTAAAATAACTAGAAGTTATTATATAAAATTAAAGAAACTTAGTTTAGATAGTATTTTTATTAGTAAGTTCCAGAATATACTTTAAACTTATATTAAAATTTATATTCCTATTAGGGATAGATTTATACTTATAGATATTAAGTATACTTACTTAAGAAATATTATAAATAAGGTATTTTGAAAAAGTTATTTAAGGTTAAACTAAAGGGATATATTAGATACTTCGTAAGATATATTCTAAATATTTATAATCTCTATAAGATCTAGATCCTCTATTTTTATAAGATTATTATTATTTAGAATATTAAATTTAATAAGAAAAGATTCTACTTAAAATATAACTTATATAAAGTATTTATTAGAAAAATTATAGAATTTCTAATTAAGCTGATTACTAAGGAGGAAGAAGATCCTATTCTTAAAGTATTTAGAGAATTTAAACTAGAGAGAATATCTACTAAAAGATCCTCTCTTCTATTAGTAATTCTTATAATATTAGAAGTAGCTTAAGATATTAAATTAAACTTTAGTTTAATCTTAAAAACTAATAAGAGAAATTTAATAATATCTAAACTAACCTCTAAACTAACAGGATTAATATAAACACCTAAAAATTAGAATTTAGAAAGTATACTAATAACTAGAGAACTAGATAGTATACTTAAAATATAGAATCTAATTAGCTAAGAGGGTAAACTTACTTTAAATTAGGAGACTAGAAGTAATTATATTAAAATCCTAATTTAGCTAACTTAGGGTAGACTAAAATATAGCTTTCAACCTCAGAATCCTAAGATTTTAACAGCCTAGAAGTTAAACTAATAATATAGAAGTAAATAATAATAATAACTTAAGTCTGAAATTAATATTAATAACTATATAACACTCTTAAAAGAATATAATAATAGTATTTTATATTTTATAGAGTATAAATAAGATAGTTTTATTAATATCTATCTATCTAATTAGTAATAGAAACTTAATAGTAATAATCTTAATCTTTTAATAGTTTTCTTTATTATTTAGAATATAGTTCTGAAAAAGAAGGATCTAGCTATACAGATTTAAATATATCTTAACTAATTAGTAATACCTCCTAAAACCTAGAAGGATATTACTAACCTATTAAAACCTCTCTAAATATCTTTTATTAAAATAGTAGAAGCTAAAATTATAAAGTTTAAAAAAAAAGTATCTAGTAAGAAATAGATCACTAAAATATAAAGTTAAAACTTCTACTTTTAAAGTAGGTTTTTACCTATAAGATAAATACTGACAGTTTCCTAGAATAATATAAGGTAAGGATTTATATATATAGAGATATATAACTAATTAATCTGCTGTAAACTATATATATAGCAATACTAGCCACTTAAACCTTTTAAGTAGCTATAGTAATTATAATATAATTTAACTTTGAAGTTTTTTAGTTTAATATTATTAATATATTTCTTAATATTATAAGGAATCTAAATAACCCTCTAATAATAGTTAAACTACTTAATAGATTTAAAGTTATAGGGAGGTATGTAGAGCTTAAATAAGCTCTTTACAGACTTTAAGATATATTCTTTCTGTAGTATAAAGCTTTCTGCGTTATATTAAAATCTCTAAATTTTATTTCTTACCTAGAGGAACTTTATCTATTTAAAAACTAGAGTTTAACTATTTATATCCTCTTTTATATAGATAATATTCTTCTTTTATATTATAAGGTAACTGAAAAGAAAGTATTTAATATTATTATTAGTATAAAGTAAGTATATAAGCTAAAGGAACAAAGTTTAGTAGAGTACTTTCTAAAAGTCTAAGTAGTTAGAAATTATAAGTATCAGAAGATTTACTTAGTTTATAATATATATATTATTAAAATTACTAAATATTTCAATTTCAAATATAAATTAATATTAATAATATTACTTTTAATAGTATTTTTTATTATAAATCTGAATTAAGTAACATTAAAAGAAATTTATATATATTAGACTAAAGTTAGTTTAATTCTCTATATATTAATTATAGTATAACTAGATATCTTATATACCTACTCTCTCCTATTAAGATACCTTATAAACTTTTCTTAAATATATTAAGATACTATAAACTATATAATTTAGTATCTCTATAGGATAAAATTCCTAGCACTTTAGTTTAGAAGTTTGGAGGGTATAAATAAGATACTTCAGATACTCTTAATTACTAGAGATACTTCTTTTATAGATAATAAAAATATTTAAAGATTAAATTATAACTATATTATTACTCTATTTAGATAATTAATCTAATAGAAAACTACTTAATAAAATATTATTATAATATTAATTACTAAAATAAAACTTCTTAGTTTTAAATATACTTTAAAAGAAGTTATAACTCTAAAAAAACTATTTTAAAATATAGAATTAGATTTTAAAGATATTTAGAGAGTCTATTATAATAACTACTAAACTATTAAACTAATAATCTTAAATAGTGAATACTTATTTACCAGGTTTTAATATATAAGTATTTAATAAATATAATTATACTAAAAATATTTAAAAGGAAGTTTTAAAGTTATCTATATACTTATAAATATAATACTAATAAATAAATTTATAAAAAACTTAACTTAAGTAAAATTTAAATAATTTAGAATATTTCTTAATCTAACGAATTCTTAATTAATACTATTAAGACCATTTAAGCTAAATTACTTAGTCCCCTAAAAGTTAGAACTTAAATAATAATAAATAAAATTCTAATTCTCAGAGGAACATCTTAGTAATATTAATATAGAATATAAATAAATAGTGGAATTTATCTACTCTCTTATAGGGAATAAAAATCTCTAATTAAGTCTATATCTAACTTAAGAGAGACTATTTAAACTTATTACCTTAGAATAAAACCTAAACAATAGCTATTAGTATATAGAAATTAAGCTAAAGAGATATTAAAAATATATTAAGTCCTACTGGAACTGAGGTTAGTATCTAATAACTCTAACCTAAAGTAGGGGAATATCTAATAAAGCTAAAAGTTAAACTATTAAGATAACCTCTAAAATTACTAGTAACTAACTTAGAGATAGAGTTCCAGCTAAAAGGCAACTTAGTTATATTTACAGTTAAGCTAGAGATCTAGTTAACTACAGGTAGTTAAATAAGTAGTAAAGATAATAATATTTTAGTAATAATATTCTTTAGAGTAATTAGTATCTAAATAATAGAACCAGGAATATTTCTATTCTTAATAAAAACTAATTTAAATTCTTTCTATTAGTTTAAATATAATTTAAGTTAGACTATAACTTTTACGTTATTAACTTACTTACCTTTTATCTATAAGAGTCAGCTTTAGGTTAGTAATTTATAATAAATTACTTATAGGATTATTATTAAATATCTTAACAGCTTTAATATAGCGTTTAAATATATTATAAACTTTTAGGATATAGAGATACAGACTTTTCAGGATTTATTTACACACTAGAAATAACATTTAGTAAGTATATTACTATTTCCAACTTTAATTAAATAGAAATAGAGACTATAGTTAAAAATAAAACTTAAAATATAAATAGTGTAGAAAATAGTTTAGAGAGACTAAGTTTTTCTAATTATCTTATTTTTAATTAAGTAACTTTCATGTTTCTTTAAAGTCTTAACTTTTAACTTACTTTTCTTAATAAGTATAAATTTCTTAGAATTAGTAAACTTATTAAAATTAGCTAATTAATATTATATATTCTTAAGCTGATATTTTAAATTCTTAATCTTAAAAGATACTTCTTAATTCTTAATCTGAGTGGACTTTCTTATAAATACTAATATATTTTTACAATATTTTTTTAGGTATTTAATAACCTCTTTAATTTGATCCTCTTCTTCTTCTTTAGGTTATTTAACTTAATTATTATTCTTTTTAATAAGTTTAAATTCCTTATTTTTATCCTTAACTAATAGATTACCTATAAGGTTATCTTCTTTATTATTCATAGGAGAAGTAATAATCTATATTTTCTTAGGATAATTATAGTGATACTTAATAATAATAAGAGTAGTTAACTTCTTAATAGAAATAACTAATTTCTGAATAATAATATCCTTAATATTACTAAATTTAGGTATATTAAGTAACTTAAATATAGAAAAATTAGGTGAAGATTCTTAGAGATTAGGAAACTTAGTAAAATATACTTTAATAAAGATTTTTATTTAGGAAACCTCAATTTTATACTACTACTTAATAATAAAATATATTTCAAAAGGATATAAATATTCTATATTACTAACTTACTTTTAAATTATATAAATAGACTAAGTTCTAATAAAATTTATAAGTTTAATAATAAAATTTACTATTATATCTATAAGGAATAAAGAGTTAGTATCAGTAAAATAAATAAATAAACTAAGTAATCACTAGATATAATATACTTCCTCGAGAGAATAAAGAATTAGTTCTTAAATTCCAGATATATTATTAGGAGCGAGGGAATAATGAAAATAACGAAAAACGCTTATTATAAGGTTAAGTTCCGTTTATTAAAGAGATATAAGGTTAGTATTAGAGAGTATCTCCTTTAATAAAGGAATTTACTAGGTAAGAATAAGAATAAGCTAATTAAAAACTATAGTATTCAGAATAAGATATAATAAAATCATACTATTAACTTTAGTAATAATATTATAAGTTACTTTAGTCTAAATTAAGTGTTAGTAATAGTTAAAATAATTTATATAAAATAATATTTAAAATCTATAGTAATAATACTTATAGCTAATAAATATAATAATAGTTAAAGTTATTAGTTAAGAAGATAAGAAGGTTTAGTAAGTGTAAATAAAGCTGAAGTTTATAATATTTATAAAGCTAAAATTACATAATTTCAGAAGAAACTAATAAGTTATTCCTGCTGAATATTAATAATAACTATATTAAAGATAGATATTATAATAGGTTAGTTAAGAAATATTATTTCTTTTGTTTTAATATTTAAAGAATAACTTTTAATATCTATTTATAGTATTTTATTTATTATAAATATACTATTTAGAGCTTAAAGTATAAGATTTTATCTAGCAGTTATTCTACTGGGGGGGTAGGTAAGAATAGCTACAGTATCTATTCTGCCGTGTGGCTGTTCTGGCTTATATAAGGCCTAACTAGCCTATTTATATATATTTAAGCGTTCTATTCTAGGTTGAATAGATTATACCTTTCAATAACCTACATTCAGACTGTATACTATACTATTTGTTTATTAGAGATATATGAGGATACTAACCTTAATTAGGATTAGTAATTAGCCTTAAGAATATATATTAATATAGTATAGACTTAATATATATATTATATAAATAAACTATAAAATACGCTAAAGATAGAGTAGAGGTTAATAGTATTATTAATATTACTACTAATATAAACTGAGACTGTAGCTATATTCTAAATATCTTTAGTATATATATAATTAATATTTCATTAATATTAAGTTACCTATTATCTCGTTCAGTCAGTATAGTATATATAAGAGGAGAAGTTTATTTTCAGTTTAGCTAGAAAAATCCTATAGTAAAATATATACTAAGTATATACTATTACTAGTCTATACTTAACCTTAATTTAGTTAGGATAATAGTATATAGCTAACGTAAATATAATATAGTATATTAATTACGTAGTTATAGACTTCTACTGTGTGGATATAAAACCCTCTTAGTTATATGACTTAGTGGTTATTTTTAACCTCCCTGTTAACTTTAGGGATCCCCCTATGAAGTATAACTGCAGAAATAACACGTTCGAGCAGCAGAGTTTACACCGTTCGAGCCTCAGGCACTTGCGGCGTCTCTATAAGCCTCACCCCACTTAAACCAGTCGAAATAGAGCCTTATGTAGTATATATAGCTACATTTAGTTATATATAATATACACTAAATTTTACTTCCTATTTATATATAATAATTAAGAGTCTTATAATACTAAAAAGCTACTAGGTAAAATATATATATTATAATAAGTTTATATATTTTAAATACTAAAATATCTACCAAAATACCTTTATTTTAATACTTAAGGAAGCTAATTAGTAAATTACCTAATATAATATCTTTTAAGTAGATACTAAATCTTATAATTATTAGAGACTAGCTATAAGAGATAACTTAGTGGTATCTAAATAGTATTATAATAAACTTAAAGAGTTTATATCTATAGTGAAAACTCTTTACTAAATCATAGAAGTAGCAGCTTTATAAAGCCTATATAGTAGTATTCTATATAAATTCTAAAGTTTAGGTTTATAATATACCCCCTGCTAACTCTTTCTTTATTATAATAATAATAATAATTATTAATAGCTTTATAGTTATATTACCAGTTACTTAATTACTTAAGTAAATTCAGCTAATAGAAAAATATATTTCTCTAATATTAAATAATCTAGCTAATAGAAAAATCTATATTACTATTCCCCAGATTACTTTCTAAGTAATTTTATATTATAATTCCTCTTTCCTTTATAATTATAAAATATATTCTTTCTTTCTATAATATAATTATCTTTTTCTTTCCTTAAATAATCTATCTACTTTCTTTCTATACTTCCTATAATATTACTAATTTACTATTATTCTACCTCTATTTCCCTATTATTATTACTTCCTTCTATTATATTAGTTACTTCTTCTACTAATACTAATTTCCCTTATAATAATTATAACTACTATCTTTCCCCCAGTAAATCTACTTTCCATACTTATAGTAGCTATATTATTAAAAATAAATTTAATAATAGAGAGAATTAATTTCCTTAAGTAATTAAGTTTACTTACTTTAACTATTACTTTAAGTATAATAGAAGTAATCTTACCTAAAGTTATATTTGAGGTTAAAGTTACTTCTACTATAAATATTTAGTAATAAAGTTAAAATATAAGTAGAAATTATATTGCTTTACTGCTAGTTTTAAGTTATATACTACTAGTTACTAAATTAACTACCTAATTACTTATAGTAATTATATTATTATTACTACTATTTCTATTAATAATAAAGAAGGTAACTTTAAAAGTTACTATACTACTATCTTTTTACCTAACTTCTCTACTATAATTTAATATTATAATAAGTATCTTTATTATATTTAATAGGTATCTCCTATCTATATTACTACTATATTTACTACTATTTCTTTCTATACTAAAAATAATGTTTTACTTATTATTACTTTTATCTCTAAAAAGATAATTACTAACTTTAGTAATATTATATAGATAATAGTAAGTTTCTTTTTCTTTCTTTCTTTTTTTTCTTTCTAAATTATTTTATTAATTTCTTTCTAGTAGGATACTATTATATATTTTAGTAGCTATATTATTCCCTATAATTACTATAATTATATTTTTAGTTTTACTAAAACTAATTTACCTATTTACTATCTCTATACTCTTATTACCTTCTACTTCCGCTAATAATATCTTAGCTAATAGTTAGCTATATCTATCCCTATTGAGAATAATAATAAGGAGGGTAAGGAGAATAAGAATATGTTTAGAAATATAGTAAAAAAGAAAAAGAAAGATAATAATCTTTTTATTAAAAAGTAGTTTTATAATTGTATATTTATATAGTTTAGAGACGATTTTATATTCTATTTATAATCTATATAGCTTTCTATTATTAGTAAATTAACGTTAGTTTATTATTTTTACTAATATTTCTATACTGTAATTTAAAATATAATATTACTTTATTATTAATAAGATTTCCTAAGAATTCCTAAATTAGTATATTATAGCCTCTCTATTTAACTAATAAATTTTAATTCTATTTCTACGCTAGAATATTCTTTACTATAAGAGTCTTCTTAACTTTATATTTCTTCTAAACCTTATTATTCTTCCTTACTAAAATAAGAATGAAATTAGAATAAATATCTATATAATATTATAAGGATAAGAAGATATTTTCAGCCTATTTAATAAGATTAATATAAAATGTTAGGTAAATACTGGGGGAAATATCCGATATAATATTAAGTAAACTTAATATATTAATAATATAGTATTTATAAGTTATTTAGTTAAGTTTCTTACTTAGCTAACTTATCTTAATATATTATAAGGAAAACTAAACCTTATTACTAACTTAGAATCTCTCTACTATTTATTATATTCTATTAGCCTCTATTTTATTATACTACTAAATATAAGTCATTATAGCTTAAGCTAAAATTATATCCTCCTTAAGGTAAGTAAGAAATATTAAAATCTACCCTAAGTTTAAGTTTATAGAGAATTTCTCTACTATAATATATAGAATAGATATTATCTTAAAACTATTTAGAAGTTTATTAGAATTTACTTTAATTATAGAAAGGTTTCTATTATTAAATATTAATTAGTATATAATAATATATAATAGTTGGTCTATCTGTAAAAATATAATATATACTAATAGAAATACTTCAATCTTAAGTATTACTTACTTTATCCTACTATTTATCTAGAGATAGAATAATATTAAAAAAGTTATTTAACTTCTGTAAATTAGTATAATATTAAGTAAAAGATATTGATCTAGTTAAACCCTCAGTTAGTAATAATTAATATAAGGAAACTATAAAACTATTACTTTATTTTCTAGAAATACTTTATATAAGTTTCTATTTATATAAATATTAAAACTTCTAACTAAATATATTTAGAAAGCTAATTAGTAATAATTAAAAGAAACCTGATATTACCTTCTATAGCAGAAAGTAACCTTATTATAAAGTTAATTAAAATTTAGAATTAGAATCTATTAGAAATTAGGAGAAACTATAAAAGTTTCTAGTAATATCTCTAATTCTTATAAAAATGTCAGTAGATATTATATACCTTAATAAATTACTTAATATTCCTTAATATTCTATTTTAATACTAATTCTATAAAGATATTATAAGTATTAAGTTAATATTAAGGTAACTTAGAATAGGAAAATTATAGATTATTTATAGAATTACTATAATTAGCAGTTTATACTTAAAAATCTAGACTCTGCCTTAATATAATAGTATACTATCTAACTTTACTAAGTAGTTAGCTATCTATATTCTTATATTTACTTCTGGGGGAAATATTTATATTACCTATTAGACTATATTCCAGCGGATTTATATATTAATATTACTGAAACCTCTTAATTCTAAAATATTAGTAATATAGTATTCTGAAATATAATATATTTATTTAGTAGTTTAGTAGTATTTTACTGGTAATTATTAACTACTAATATAAATCTTTCTCTATCTCTATCTATTTATATCTACTAAATTAAAACTATAAAAAGTAACTTAATTATATTTACTATATTAATTTATAGAGAGTAAAGAACTTATATTAGAGGCTATAGCTTAATTATATTATGTCATTCTTACTTTAATAGGGTATTTAGATACTCTATAAGGTAGTCTAAATAGTATTTTAGAATAAAACTAAATTCTAATAGAATCTTAACTTATCTAGCCTATTACTTTAAGATAGACTTTAGATTTATAAAATATTCCAAAATCTTATAGTTAGAAAATATTACAGGCTATATCCGGATGTCCAGCTAGAGCTATACCTAGGTATCTAAAGCTAACCCCCTCGTTCGAGTGGAGCTCCAGTAGACTCTATATAATATTATATATATAGACCTTTCTATATACTTATAAAGGCTTCTCTTTTACTCCTTAGTTCTAAATAAACAGTATTTTATGCTACCTTCCAGTTAAATAAACTTAGATCTAGCTTTTTATATATTTAGAATTTAGTTTTATTTACTATATAGATAATACTAAGTAGAATATAGTTTCCTATTAGTTAAGTATATAATCTAGTTAAATATAGCTTCTAGGATATAATATTATATAATAAGTAACTAACTAATTAATATAAAGAATAATAGAGAATATTAAAATTCCTCAGAATATCTCTATAAATAGTAATCTTATAAGTAAATTACTTAAGTAGTAGTTATAGTATATTTTAAGCTTCCTCTATTAGAGAATTGATAAGTTTTTATATAAGTTAGTAAGATAAGATACTATAATAATTAGTAACTTCCAGGTAGCTACTATAATAAATATTTCTAGCTTATATTAGAATACTCTAGTAACCTCTAGAATAATATTTATTAGAATAATAACTTTTAAGGTTAATAATACTATTATATCTCTATTAGTAGCTAACTACTAAAAGAAGTTTTTTTTCCTACCTCTAAAGTTTTTAGGTAAATAGAAGGAATATTAAGTATAAGTTTAACAGATAAAAGCTAAACTTAAGATTAACTACTATTTCTTTAATAGTAATTAGAAATATTAATACTTAATTTACTCTTACTTAGACTCTAATTTTCAGTAGATAGTTAAAACCTTCTATAAAGTAGGAGGATTAGAAAACTTCTATAATCTAAATAATTTTATAAGTTACCTAGATAGAACTTATTTAAACTTTAATAGCTAGTTTTATATTATTACCTAATTATAAAATCTCAGACAGAAGGAAAATAAATATCTAATTATCTTTCTACTTTAATTTAAAAAGATTCTAGCTAATACTAAAGGATATATATAACTAAATATAATCTAGATCTCCCTACTAGAAACTACTCTACTTCCCCACTTTAAGAAGCTACTTATTATAATTAACTTTCCTATAGAATATAAATTTTAGTTATCTAAAGTTTAAGATATAGCTTAAAAACTTAAATATATAAAGGGAATATTAGTATACTACTAACTACTCCACTAGAAACCTACTATCTATAATATAGAGAGTAATATTATAATAACTAAGATAGTTAAGAAGTAATAATAATATTAAAACTCTAGTAACTTCTTTTTAGCCTCTAAAGAATATTCTAAAAACTACTAGAATATCTATTAATACTTTAGATATAATAAGAAAGACTATATTTATAAGAACTATAAAGTCTAAAAGTATAAGAAAATTAATATTAAGGTTATAAAAGCTATAGTTACTCCAGATTATACTGAGGATAACTAGGGGGATAATACTACTCCACTTAATAATAGTAAGAATTTGAGAAAAAAGTAACTTTAGAGTAAAATTAGACTCTAAAGCTAATTAAGATAGAAATAATAGAATAAAGGAAATAATAGAAAAAGAAATAGATAAGTAACTAGTAGTTAGCTACTATTTAGGCTAGAATTAATAAAAGTTACTTTATTAATATACTTATTAATATACTTATTAATATAGACTATAATATCTATATTATTATTAATATCTTCCTTATAAAGAAATTTCGCCTCCTGCTAGTTAATAGGTTGAAGAAATAGATAAAAGAATATACTATTAAATTATTATTTAGTAATATCCAGAGAATAACTGTCCTAACTTTAGAAGTTAGTAACTCTATATAGAAAATTTATATCTATATTATAGAGGATCTATAGCTACTCTTATATTTCAGGTAACTATAAATAAAAAATAATTATATTATATATAATACTAAAACCTAACAGATAATATATAAGTAAAATAGTATAATGATATACTTAGAATACTAGAATAAATTAATATAACTTAAGAAAATCTAGTTAGCTTAGCTACTTAATACTAATTTATTTATATTTATCTATCAGTATACTATATAGTATACTAGTAAAATATTAAGCTCCTACTAAATGAAATCTATTAATCTAATAAATATTAATAAAATATTAACTCTAAGAATAGAGATAAACCTAAGAGATTATATCTCTATAAATATCTTAAAGGAATTCCCAGATTTTTTCTATCTAGATTCAGTATACTAACTACCTTCCAGCTAACTAAAAATAAACTACTATATTCTATTAATTCCTAATAATAAAGAATAAGAACTAAACTTCCTATAGAAACTCCTCTATAGTATATTATAGAAAAAACTTCTAATACTTAAGAAAACTCTAAAGAATTTACTTAATAAGGAATTTATTAAAATAAGTAACTTATCTATTAATATTTCAGTCTTCTTTATAAAAAAGCTAGATAGAGAAATACACTTCTATATAAATTATAAAACCTTTAATATAATTATAAAGAAAGATTATTACTCCTTCTTCCTTATATCAAAAACCCTCTAGAGAATTACTACTACCTACTAATATACTAAGCTTAATATTATTACTATATTCTATGAAATCAGAATTAATAAAGTAAATTAGAAGAAAATAACTTTTTAGATATATTGTAGTCTCTTTAAATAAATAATATACTTCTTTAAACTTACTAATATTTCTATTACATTTTAATAATATATTAATAGCTACCTATAATAGTTTCTAAATAACTTTATTATAGTATATATTAATAATATCCTTATTTACACTAGTAACTTATAAAAGAAATATAAGGAGAAGATCTACTTAATACTTAGCTACCTCACTAATATAAACCTTAAGTTGAATCCTAAGAAATATAAATTCTCTATTATTATAGTTAAATACATAAAGTTTATTATATCAGCTAGAAAAAGCTTCTCTTATAACCCTAAGAAGTTAGAAGTTATTACTAATTAACTTCTTTCTAGCTTACTAGAAAATATCTATAGTTTCCTTAAGTTTATAAATTATTATAAAGTCTTTATATTTTAGTATAATATAATTATAAAGTTTTTAAACTATCTAATTTAGAAGTCTATTTCCTTTAACTAGAAACTAAAATAGTAAGAGACTTTCTTTATATTAAAATAACTTTTTATTATAAAGCTAATTCTATAGAAGTTTAACCTTAATACTCTAATAATAATAAAGATAGACTATTTAGAGTATACTCTAGAAGGTATATTAACCTAAGATAATAAAGTTAAAGTAAAGTATCTAATAATTTTCTACTTCTAATATCTAACTTCTATAGAATTTAATTACCTAATCTATAATAAGAAGCTTCTTATAATATTAGTCTATTTATAAATATAATAGGTAAAACTATAAAGTATCAGAAAGTTTAAAATTCTTACTAACTATAAGGATCTTAAGTATTTTATAAAGAAATAATAGCTTATAAAGAGGTAGAATTAGTAAGTAAAGAAATTATCTTAATATAACTTTTATTTTAAATACTAACTAAATATCTAGATAGTAGCTTCTTATATCTTCTTCTAGAGGAAATAGAATATCCCTAAAAAGTAAAATAATAAGAAGTAATATGAATAAGTAATATAAATTATCCTAAAGACTATTATTCCTATAAGATCCTAGGTAAAATATATAGATATTTATAATATCTAGGTTTTTTAAGAAAAGCTAGATCTATAAGAAATATAAAATTATACTACTAAGAAAGACTCCTTATACTAATAGAGTTTCATAATAATTAAGTAGAAAAAATATAATTTTCCTTCCAACCTCTATATTAAGATCCAAATTACTAAATATACTATTAATATACTAAGATTACTTACTTTTAGAGAGAGATTTTAAATACTAAATAGTAAAGAAAGTAACAGCCTCCTTAATAAACTTAAAACTAAACTAATATAGAAATTATATACCTTCTCCCCTATAGGCTACCCAGAATATAATAATATACTGAAAATTATAAACTAATAATTCTACTAATCTAAATAATTATAAAATATACTCTAATTAATATATAACTATAATTTATATAAAGGTATTTATATTTAGAAGTAAGCTAAAAAGAGGTTTCTAAAGTCTCTACTAATATCTAACTAGTTATACCCTAATTTATTAATAGACTTTATTACTAACTTACCCCCTATAAAAAGATAAGGTAGCTATTACCTCTAGGTTATTATCAATTAACTAAGTAAAGCCTTTATACTAAAGAAGATAGATATAATAAAAGTAGAAGTATATATATAGTAGTTCCTCAATTACTACTATAGATTTCATAAAATATTATACTCTATTATAAATAATAGAGAGTCTAATTAGGTAAGTTACTTCTGGAAGAAATTCTATAAATTGATAGATATTATATATCTGTTAAACACTAATTACTATCTGTAAACTAACAGAATTATAAAATAATATAATTAGAAGATCTAAGTAATTTTAAGCATATTTACCTACTAATTCTAAAATAACTAAAATAACCTACTATCTATTATATAGTTAACCTTCTGTAACTAGCAGTATAATATAATAAAAACTATATTTTTCTTTATACATTATAAATATTATATTAATTCTATTCTAGTTGCTAAAAATATATAGAACTACTTAGTAGTAATAAAGCTATTACCTACCAGCTAGTTAAGAGGATACAGTTAGTAATAATATATATATATATAAAGATAACTACCACTTAGCAGAAGTTAGAAACTTAAGTAAATAAAACCTAATCCCCCATAAATTGATACTAAATAAATAATAAAATATAGTTAAATAAATATAACTATTAGTTACTAAAACTAAGCTGAAAGCTAGCTTAGCTATACTATAAGTATATAGTAGTAAAGATCCTCTTACTATATATTATAAAGCTAAATACTCTAGAATCTATTTACCTTTAGTTCTATATAAATTTACTCCAGAAAGCTACTACTAACCTACTGCCTAGGTAAGTTATAGTTAATAACTAACTACCACTATTAGTAAATAATAATAGAAAAACTAAATAGCTAGTTAAAAATATTCTTACTATAAAGATATACTAAATAGAAAGAGGATATTAATAAGAGACTTTAGTTAAATAGGAAGAATATATAAACTCTATATAGAAACTTATTAATATTATTATAAATATAGTAGTATTAGAGTAGTATAAAGTAATATATAGTCTAATTATAAATAATAATAGAGACCTAACCTATAGCTTCTAACTAAATAGTAGCTAGAGAGGAGAGAAGTAATATTATAGACTATATCTGGATGTCCAGCTAGAATTATACCTAGGTATCTAAAGCTAACCCTCTCACCTAAATAGAGCCCCAGTGGACTCTATATAGTATTATATATACAGACTTTTCTACGTACTTGTGAAAGCTTCTCTTTTACTCCTTAATTCTAAATAAATAGTATTTTACGCTACCTTCCGGTTAAATAAGCCCAGATCCAGCCCTTCACAGAAAAAATAGTAAAAGATTTATTATATTTTATAATTTTACTAATTATATCTTTAAGTATAATATAACTATTAATAATTTCTTATTATAAATAATACAATTTTACTAAACTGAAGTTAGCTAAACTAAATAGTAAACTACTATCTATAAAATACCCTCTTTATTTTTCTATAATAAATAACCTCCTAATATTACTTTAGAATAATTTATTTTTACTATTATAGATTTCTTTAGATTCTATTAGGTTATAACTAACTTTAATATAAATATAATCTTAAGGATATTAAATACCTTCTGGTAATTTTTATTTTACTAAAATAAAACTTCCTTCTATATTAGCTATATAAGAGGCTCTATTAGGTTAAAAAAGTAATCTACTAGATTATAGTAGAAGTTTATAAATCTAAGGAAACTCTAAATACTCTAGATATTCTTAGGAATCTCCTACTTCTAGATAATCTTAATTTT
Organism: Colletotrichum lindemuthianum; assembly: GCA_001693025.2. NCBI lineage: Eukaryota > Fungi > Ascomycota > Sordariomycetes > Glomerellales > Glomerellaceae > Colletotrichum > Colletotrichum lindemuthianum. The sequence continues at coordinate 149,125 of MASP02000116.1, read as the reverse complement.
CTTAAGGTTATATTATATTTTCTTTCCTAACTTAATAATAAAACTAAGATACTTAATCTTCTATATTAAGAACTTATATTTCTCCAGATTTAGATATAGACTAGCCTCTTTTAGCTACCTTAGAATCTAAGTAATTTTAACTTTATAATTAACCTTAAATCTATAGCTATAAATAAGAATATCATTAAAGTATATTATAATAAAATTATTAAATATATTCTAAAGTATTCTATTAATATATTACTAAAATATAGTGGATATACTAATTAATCTAAAAGGTATAACTAGCTACTTAAATAAGCTAAAATATATCTAGAAAGCTATCTTATATTTATTTTCCTCTATAATATAGATTTTATAGAAAGCTACCTGAATATTAACCTTTATAAACTATTTTACCTTAAATAATAGATAGAGTATCTTTCTAATTAAGAATAAGAGGTAGCAGTTATAAGTATTAATAGTATTAAGAATATAATAGTTAATATAAAATTACTACTTTCTTTCTAGCTTCTTAACTAGAAAGATAGATATTTCTATAGTTAAAATACTAGCTTATATTCAGCTTTTGTCTATTAAGTTATTAATTTAATATTGAATCTTAAGGAGATACTCTTATAATATATTATAAAGTAATCTCTAAGGTAGATTCAGTTTAGTTCTATCTAGATTCTTCTTAAGTTATATATAGTAATTAAGAATTCGCTAGTGGAGTAGAAGACTGGAGGCTTTTTCCTTATTAAATAAGTTTATAAAGGAAATATAAATCTCTAGTAAGGTAAATACTAGCTACTTGAAAGTTACTAGTAATATAGTAATAAAAACTATATTAATTTATATTAGATTAATAGCTATCTATTTATAACCTTCCTCTTCTATATTAAATAATATAATTACTAATAACTTAATAAAGTTAGTAAACCTCTCTATATATATACTCTTTAGTATATTATTAATAATTAATATTATAAGGCTGCTAATTATATTTATCCTTATTTTATTTCTTATAAGATTAAGAATAATTCCTTAGTATTATAATTATAGCTTCCTAGAAATAGCTAGTTATATTATATCTAGAATAATATAAAATAAAATCTTAGATATCTATTTATTTAGATTAATATAGGCTCTAGCTATTTTAGTAATAACTATAATCTCACTAATATTCAGAATAGTTTCTAGGTAGTAAGACTGCGGAAGTTTAATAATAGTAAGATTCTACTATTTTGCAAACTTCTTACTAACTACTTTATAATAATTATAACTACTATTAATTTAGATAGAAATAAAAACCTTATTATTTATTAATTTACAATTTAGAAAGAATAGTTTATCTATCTAGCTTTATATCTCTCTAGTTTTATCTACTACTATATTGATATTACTAATAGTTATATTACTTCACCGCCTAGGGAGTTTCTTCTGAAAGATTATTCTTTTACCTTATTATCTATAATTTTCTTATTTAGCTGTAAGGTCTAAATATTAATATTTAAAGCTATAGGAGGGTAGATAGAATATAGCTTATACTTAGTAATAAAATAATCCTTAATACTGCAGTAAATATAGACACTAACTTATATATAAGCCTACAGAACCGATAAATCTACCTACTAGATTCTATATATATTCACTATAGTAGCTAATAAAGGTTTAGCTAATATAAAGCTTTAGCTAACTAACCTCCCTTAGTGAAAATAGCTAGCATTATAGTAATATTATATTAATACTAAAGTAGCATAAGCTACACCCACGCTAGTTATCTATATATCCCTATTCTAGTTAACTAAGGGTTTTATCTATAGTTAGAATTAGGGTTAGCTATAACTCCGTAACTTTATATTAAGAATCTTAAGATTTATAGTAATTATATAGTAGTATTAGACTGTAGTATAATAATCTATTCAGCTAATATTATAACTAATAGTAACTATTTAAATCTAGTGAAAGAAAGCTAGCTATAGGTAGTTTAGCTAAATATTTCCTACCTAAATATATCCCCCTACCTAACCTATAGCTAATTTAAATTTAATAAAAAACTTTATAAATATCTACTTAAACTTTTGCTAGAAATATTATATTTTCTTAAAAACTTAGATATTATAGTGGGAAGTTTTATAGTATTTAGTAAAATACTAAAGGAAGATATTAATATTCTAACTATTAGAGACCTCTAGATTATATAGAAGTTACTAACCTATATCTAAACTTTTAGTAAGAGGTTAATTTAGAGAAACTACTAAAGATTCTCTAGTCTTCTAATAAAAGTTTAGTTAACCTTAAGTTTATACTATATAGTTATCTTCTATACTAGAAAGTAAAGAATATTATTATTAAAGGAAGTATTAATTAGAAAAAGCTTCCTTTTTATAAAATAAATCTACATAATCTGCAAAATTACTTTATAATTCTATTAAAATTATATAAAAGCCTTTTAGAAAACTTAGTTTTTATCTGTAATTAGGTTTATCTACTATTAGTCTATTAGAACCTCTATTAAGGGTTCTATAATATTAATATCTACTATTATCTTTATTATCTTCTACATTATCTATTTAGTCTACTATTTACTATTAGATTAAATTTAGGTAGAAAGTTTATTAATATTAGAGACTAGCTATAAAAGGTAACCTAGTAGTATCTAAATAGTTTTATAATAAACTTAAAAAGTTTACACTTATAGTGAAAACTCTTTACTAAACTATAGAGGTGGTAGCTCTATAGAGCCTGCATAGCAGTATTCTATATAAGCCCTAAGGTTTAGGTTTATAATAATAATTTATAAAATTACTTTAATTTTAAAATAGCTATTTAAACAAACTTTAAGTTAGAGATTTCTTAAAAACTTCTTATATAGATTTTTCCTAAAGTGAAAAAATATAAAGTAACTATAATGATATCTGAAACTAATATTTCAGAAAACTTAATTATTCTAACTTTTTTTAATAGATTTATTTCTATAAAGTTAACTTATTCTGAGAAGCTTTAACTTTCCCCTAAAACTACTAAAATATTTATATTGAGAATATTATAAACTTCTTGGAGAAAACCCTGACAATATATATAGCTATTTATAATTTCTACTTAGTAAAAGCTTAAGAATATTAATATAAATAATTAAATTAAGTTTATATAATAATTTAGATTCTTAAATATATAGATAAGATATTTTAATATTTATATTATAATATAGAGAAGAATCCTACTATATAGATAACCAACTTTTAAAATTACTTTAATATTATGAATAATCTCTATTTTTAATATATAGCTACTATATATTATAATATACTTTAGTTTCCTAAACTTAAATATTTTATAATAAGAATAGTAATTAAAATATAATTTCAGAAGTAGTAAGATATTCTATATAAAGTTTAAGTAGTTAGCTATATTCTCCCTAGTATAGAAATACTTTAGATTAATAGCTTTATATTTTTACTCGCTTACTTACTAATTACAATATATATTTAAAGTTATATATTTATAATTTATAGTTAAGTTAATATAATATTACTAAGTAAAGTCATTTTAGCTATTATAAATCTCATATAGTAGTTTTCTAAAGCTTTCTATTAAAATAAAATTAGCTATAAAATATTTAATATTACTTTATAAACTATAGATAGTAACTTAAGCTTTTAAGATAATAGAAAATATTTTAATAATTTAAATAAACTTCTATATCTTCTTGAATATGGTAAAAACTAGTTTTATACTATTATTATATATATTTATTACTTATATATAAAAGCTAAATATTAAATACTATAATAAAGAAGAGAATTAAATAGTAAATAGCTTTAAATTTAAACTTCTTGAAGAGAATTTAAGGTTTTAGATAATAGTAATCATATAGTTAGCCTTCTAGCTGAAGTAGCTATAATATTATAAAGTAAGCTTATTATGTAGAGGAACCTTAGTAGTATCTTCTCTGAAACTTACTTATTTTTAATTTAGATACTTTAGTTTATATTTTTTAAGATATGAAATATTTTATAATTCTCTAAGACGTTTCTTCTGGAGATTATATTTAATATAGTATTAAGCTAGTATTAATCAAAAACTCTAAAGATACTAAGGTTTATATTATAAGTTTAGAAAATAAGAAAGCTAACTTATATTTCTGTTTAGTTACGTTTACTTTATACCTATAGTCGTACCTAAGCTCTTCACTCTATATATAATTCTAACTGTAAAATTTACCTAGTAATAGTATTTATACTAATACTAGCTTATAACTAATTTAAACAGTAATAAAATTACCTATTATCGTCAATAATTATACCTCCAGTTATAATATTTAATCCTATAGTAGAGGAAGACCTTATAGTAATAATCTAAATAGTGAGAGCTTTAGTGAGGCTAGAGCTTAATATGTATAGCTGAAAGTAACCACTAAGGTTATAGGATTAAGAACCTTTATAAACCTCTTAAAGATAAGATAAAATAAAGGGCTGAGAGTTAAGCGTTCTATAATTTATTACTTTTCTATATCTTTATAATAAAGTTAAAACCCCCTTAAAATCTATATAGCTATCTATAACTAAAAGAGTATAGGATAAGTAAAGAGATATCTAACTATAACTACTATAACTAAAGCTATTAGTTTATTAAACTAAATCTTACTGAAATTATCCTTAATACTATAATTAAGAGGCAGTATATAAATACTCAAAAGAAAATTATATAGTTATTCTATAATCTACTATATCAAGCTAACTATTCTAGAGATTAATTATTAATTAGATAATATCCTAATATTAATATACTATAGTAATATTAGTTACTAGATACTATATAATACTATAGTAATATAATTATAAAGGTTTTTATCGGTAGTGTAATAGCCACGAGGCTATTAGGGTCCCACAGTATACTAACTATATAGTGTAACCTAGTGGCGGAGACTAGCTACTAGTAACAACTAGCTACTAATTATTACTACCTGCTAAGTAATTAGTAACTAATTACCTAAAGTATCTAGATTTAGCCAATATATAACCTATAAGCTATATACTATAAATATTAACATCTTTAACCTTATTAGTATATTATATATAATCATATATATAATATACCTTCCCCTAGTGAAATTAATACTAATTAGTAGTTAATCTTATTATTACTACTTACTATAGATTAGTAAGGTTTATTTAGATAGAAATAGTAATAAAAGATTATTAAGTTTAACTTAAAGTAAAGTTACTAATCTCTTAATTTATTTAGATATTTTTAATAATAACCTCTTATCTAACTTGAGATAAAATAATATCTTTTTAATAATTATATTAATATATCTTGATTTTAGTAGTTAGATATCTATTTATATTTAAGATTAACTTATAGAAGAAATTCTAGAAATATCTTATATAAATATATTTATTAAATATCTTTATTTTAAGATTCACTAGATTTCTATAATAAAGAAATTTATAGTATTCTAAATCTCTCTAAATTTCCTTATATTCTTCTTCTTCTTTCCTATATTCTTCTATTTTCTTTCCTTTCTTTCCTTATTTAATTAATAAATAATCTTTCTCTCTGAAATTAAATTTTATCTATATAATACTAATAAATAGAATTAGTAAATAGTAAAAATAGAATTTTCTAGTTTCCTCTATCTTTCCTCTTTTAATTTATATCTCTATATAATTTCTTTATAGTTAGGAAATAATTAGTAAAATATTTAAACTAATAGAATTTCTTAGAAGATCTTTTAAAAACCTTAATATAATAAGTAATATAATTTCTTCAGAAGTAAGAATACTAATAAAACTAAAGTTCCTTCTTAGTAGTAAGATTTTTGGTAAATAAAAAACTTTTAATCTTATTATAAAATATAATTCTAACTAAATTAATAAGTAAATAGTATAAATTATAGTAATATATATATATATATATATATAATTACTTTTCTAGTAGAAGTTTTCTAAATTTCTTTGAGAATAACTTTCAGAATTAGCTAGAAGATATATAAATAATTTTAGATAAATAAATACTTTAGTATTTACAGAATAATCTCCTTATTTATAATATTAAGATTAATATAAAAAGTAAGTAAATTTACTAAATTCTTATAAATTTAGTAAAGTAAGATAAGTTTATCTTTTAAACTAAAGAAGAAATCTAAGAAATAATTATAAAAGTATAGAATTTTAAAATACTTATTAATAACTAGCTAAACTTCCTTAATAATATTACTTTTACCTAATAAATATATTCTATAATTTAGAAGTAGAAATAAAAGGTAACTTATTAAAAGTTTATAAAATTTAATATTTATCTAGCTACCTTAAGAAACTAATCCTAAGAAATATCTTTATAAGTAGAAAGATTTATAGTTAACTTACTATTATTAGTAGTAGATATAACTTCTTAGTAATAAAAATAACTTAAATAATAAGATATTTAAGATTAATAAGAATAATAACTTTCTTATAACTAGAATTAATAATATAAACTTCCTATTCTATTCCCTATAATATCTCCCCTATATATTAACTTTATAAATAATTACTAAGAAACTAAACCCCTCTCTATTGATATACTAATAGCTAAGAATATAACTAATCTAATAAAAATATATAACTCAGAGATAAAATATAGAGAAACTTTCTATAATATCTTTAAATTAAAAATCTATATTATTAGAAATTATTATCTAAAGTTAAATATATTCAACTATATATAAACTAGAGTCTTTTTAATTATACTAAAAAACCAGACTCTTAAATACTATTTTAATCATTTTAGTAACTTCCTTAATTCTATAATATTTTATAATATAGCTTACTATATTAAAAACTATTTTAAAAGTAATAAAAGTTAATAGGTTTATTTTACTTACTAATATGATATAATATTCAGAAGTATTATTACTAACAATTAAGATAAGATATAAAAGGAGGTATTTAAGATTCTTTTTACTAAGCTGATATATATTTAGAGAATCTTCTCTCTTAAATAGTATATTAACTTTAGCTTCTAAAATTATCTTTTAAGTATATATTAAGGAGTATTAGAATATTAGTTAGCTTTCTTTAGCTTTATAGTAATTTATTAGAGAGTCTGTAACTAACTATAATCTATAGTTAGTATTACTATAAGCCTTCTTTCTATAATATCTTAATATATATTTAAAGATACTGATAATTCTAAGGAATTCTTATTAATTAATATAGATTAATATTAGACTAACTGGATATATAACTTACTTTAAAGCTCTTACTAAAAAATACAAATATAGCTATTAAGAATAGTCTTAAATATTATTTAGAGGAGAATATTATTTAACTTCTATTACTTTATATAATTAATTTAATAAAAAATATTATATTTATAGTAAATCTAACTATTAGTTACTAAAATACTTTCTTAAAGAGAAAACAAACTTTTATAACTAATATAAATCTAACTTCAATATAGTAAATATATTAATATCTACTTATTACTACTTCCTTATTTAATATACAAAAATAGAAAACTTAAATAATAACCTTAAAGATACTTATAAAACTATTATTAAAGATAATATAGTAGTATATTACTTTTAAGACTGCTAGCTTAAAGATTAACCTAAAGTATCTAATTCTCTAAGTAATTTTGTAAATAACTTTATAATTTCTTATTTTAAAAAATAACTTATACCTCTAGATAGTTGAAAGATTATAAGAATCCTTTAGAACTAAGTAGTAATCTATATTCTAATAAAAGAAGATAATATAACTAAGGAGATTATTATTCTAATATTTATATTTATTCTTAAAGAATACTATTTAGATATAGTTTTCTAAGGGATTTTACCTGACTTAAATATTACTAGCTATTTTACTGTTAGTTACTTTTAGTTTAATATTCTGATATAAACTATCTTTTCCTCTATTTTCTTAAAAACTTCCAGAGGAGGATTAATCTCTATTTATGTTAGAGAAGGTAAATTTATAAAAATAATAAGTATAATTAATATATTTATATTATTTAATATAATAATATTCTATATAGTATCCTATAAGATTCTATTTCTATTATATCTTATTAATATAAATTACTTAGGTATTATTTTTAATAATATCTATAATTAGTTATATATAAATAGGAATATCTATAGATATTATTAAATAAGGAGGAGATACTTACTTCCTTATATTTAATAGAGATTAAAATCTAGAGACTTTATTATTACTTTAGATATCTATCTATTATATATTTTTAAGAAGTTCTCTATAAAGCTAAATATTCAGTTAATTAGGAGACTTTTATAGCTTTTAAAAAATACTATTATTAATACTAAATATATAGTATTACCTTCTTTTAATTTAAATTTACCTTCTATAATAATATTAACTTTAACTTTAAAGTTATTATTAGTATTTTTTACCTTAAGAGTAATTATTCTATCTTCTATATTATTAATATAGCTATAGTTTTTAATACTACTTAATTTCTACCTAATATTTTAGTAAGATTAATATAGAAAGCTCTTAAGATATACTAAATTAATACTTACCTAGGTTCACCTAATTTTATTTCTACTAATACTGAAATAAACTTCTAATCTGAAGACTTCCACTTAGAAGCTAAAATAATAAGCTTAACTATTAAAATTATACTTATTAAAGCTTATAATAGTATTAGTAAGATAGAATATTACTATATTCTTCTCTATTATATATATAAGACTTATTATTAAGAATATCTAATATTATTATAAATATATTATCTCTAAGTTACTTATAAGTTAATAAATAATACTACTAGTCTAAATAATCTTATATTTATACTTTTTATTTTCAAAGCTGACTTCTAACTTACTCAAAACTCCACTCTATCTCTAGAGATAGTTTTACAGATATAAATAGTCTAAAAAGTAACTAAAACTATCTACTATAAGTATATAAAAAGAATTATTAATACTACTATAGTTATTTATAATAACCTTAATATATTATAAGTTATAAGCCTCCTATTATAGTTTCTTATAAATATATAGTAAGAAAAGAAAGATTAGTAAGGTTCCTTCTGTCTATTTACTATCTATAGTAAAATATATATTATTAATCTTCCTTATAGACTTTAAAAATTCTACTTAACTACTATAAACATACACTATAAAAATAATAATAATTCTCCTTAATTATATATTCTAGTAGAAGTATATAAATACTTCTACTATAGATATAATAATAGTAATATTAATAAAGCTAGAGATCCCTCTTAAGAAGTTTTACTTACGTTAATCTTAGTCTCTATTATTCTTAAATTTCTGAATATTCTAGAAATACTAAAAGATATTAATATTCTTCCTCCTTATATTGAAAATAATATATTACTACTTTCTAATAAAAATAAGTATACTAGATATTAGAGAACTATAAGGCTATTTCTTAAACCTTTAAGAATTATATTTAACCAAACAAATCTCTCTTACTAAAAAAGTAACTAAGAAGACTAATTTATAGTCTTCCTTATAGTTAAGGAATAAGCTAACCTTACTTTCTCTTAATTTCTCTACTAAAAAGGAATTATTATTATTTTTAGCTTTTTCTTTAAAAAGTTAATAAAGAAGAAAGTGGGAAATATTATTAATAACAGTATAAATAAAATTATTTAGTATAATTCAATCTTCTATAAAAACTATATTATCGTTAAATGTTAAATTATTAATAAAATTAAAAATAAGAATAGTAATTAAGTATATAAAAAATTAAAGTTTATAATCTAAGGTTTTAGAGATAATAGGAAACTTATAATTCTTACTTAGTTTTTTATAGTTTAGAGAAGTAGCTAAAGATTGATTATAACTATTATCTCTATATTAATAAAAAATAAAAACTTCCTTCTTTAGCTAAAAGATATTATTTAGACTTATATTTAAGCTAAAACTAAATTTATAAGAAATATTATAGTTAAGTTACTAACTTACCTTAAAGATTAATATCCTCCAGAATTTATAATAATAATTATTAAACTACTTTATAGCTTAGCTAAAACTAATACCTACTAGTAAGTAATATACTTAAAATATTATAAAAAAAAGTTATATATAAAGATTTTAACCTATAATTCTTACTTCCTTATTTCTTAATCTAATAAAAAGGTATTTAGTGTAATTAATATATGAACTAATAATATTTTTAGTCTTTCCAATATTACTTTTACTTAGTAAGAGGATAAAGAATTAGTAAAAACCTTCCTTATAGTAAAATCTAAGATTTTCCTCATAAAGTTAATATGACTAGTATTTAATAGTAGTATACTTTCCCTCTAAGGTACAAACTCCCTTATTAAATAAAAAAACTAAAATTATAAGCTTACTATTATTAATATTCTTATAAACCCTAAGATACTTAAGAAAATCTATATTAAATAATATATATATAAAATATATATTACTTTAATTTACCAGCCTGAAGTATTCTTTAATTTCTTATATATAATATAATAATAATAACCCTCTAGTAATAATATTACTTTTTTTAATAAATATATGAAATAGTAAATTAAATATTTAGATTAAAAGTTAACTTTTATTTCTCTTAATTTCTCTAAAATATATCTCCATATTTTCATAGATAGCTTCTTTACTAATAATATTAACTTGTTATCTTAACTGGAATTTATAATAATCTTAGGCTAAAAGATAGCTACTAGTAAAGATAAGTATATAATCTAAAGTAATCTAGTTTATTACTTTTTAACTAAAAGTAAAAAAGTAATTAGAAGTATACTTACCTTAGAGATCTATATTATAGTTACTAATATAAACTTTATATATACTATTATTATATTTTTACAAAGAATTATAGCTTATTATAATTTTTCTTCTATTTCTTTAATTATCTATACTAATTTATACTTGTTATATAAGTGCTTTATAAAGTTTAATATTATAAAAGATAAGAAGCTTATAATGAATATTATAGCTTTAAGGTAATTATATAAATATTAAGAACTCTATAAAGTATAGTAGATTAATAGTAAGGATAATCTTACTAATATCTTTACTAAAGAATCCCTAAACTATATCCTAGAGAGATTTATTAATATAAATAATGTGATAGTTTATATAAAGGGATAGTATTTAGAATAAAAGGAGGGAATTTGAAAAGTTATTTAGTTAAAAGATATAGGTTATTCGATTGATTTTATCTTATATATAGAGATATAGTATACTATAGTTAAAAGGTAAGAAAGGAAGTTTGCCAGTATTAGTAATATAATAGCTATAAAGCTATTAGAGCCCTATAGTTTACTAACTATATAGTGCAGCTTAGTGGTAGAGACTAGCTACTAGTAATAACTAACTACTAGTTATTACTATCTACTAGGTAATTAGTAACTAATTACCTAAGGTACCTAAATCTAGCCTATATGTAGCCTATAAGCTATATACTATGAATATTAACATCTTTAACCCTATCGGCATACCGTACGTAACAATATATATAATATACCTTCCCCTAGTGAAACTAACAGTTTTAAAAGTTATCTAGCTATATTAGAAGTATTTATGTTTATATAAATATTATTTATATATTAGCTATATTTAATATACTAAGATTACTTACTAATAAGAGTAAGCTAAATTCCACTTTACTTATATAGAGCTTGTAAGTTAGCTTATATTAATAGTAGAGAACCTTTATATTAGGAGCGTAAAACTTTATCTGGGGGGTCTGGAGGATATTAAGGTTATAGATATTAAGGTTATAATTAGTATTTAAATAAAGTAGTTATAGTTAGCAGTAATTAAATCTCTCGAGATATTGAAATTATATATAGATATTGTGAGAGTGTGAGGGTGTAAGGTTAATATAGAAGGAATTATTAGTTATTTATTATTAAAAAGGTTAATATAGAGTAAGTATACTAGCTAGTGTAGCTACGAGGGATTTAGGATTAGATTAACTTAAGGCTGACTATAGTAGTTAGTGGGGGGATAGAAAGGCTAAAGTTATACTTTAGGGGGTAATATATCTACTAATAGTTACAATAGAAAGTAAACTATTAGCCCCTTCCATTATATTTCTATAATATTACTTTTTATACTTCTTTAGCTATAAACCTTATTTCTTTTTTATAATTATAAAAGTAAGATTACTAGAAAAATACTAAGTTAAATTACTATTCTTCACTATAGAGAAGTAACTAATTAGAAATTATAGTTATTAAAATCTAATATAGCTAATAAGTTCTTGAATACTATATATTCTATAGAAGATTAGATATTCTAGTAGTATAGTTAATATAGTATAAATTGTCTTCTAAATATTATTACTGCTAAGAATATATTAAAGAAACTATTTAAAAACTTCTAAAAAATAATAGATAGCTTTAGTATTAGTAATTAGAATATTTTAAAATAAAATCTTTTAACTACTTTATTTAAGCTATATCTAGTATTTACATTACCAATAGTTACTTAAAGTATAATAAATACTAACTTACTTGGGGAATATATAGAATCTATAATATTAGTAAGGTAAAATAGATTATTTATTATATAGAGTATAAAAGTATTTTATATACTATCTCTAAAGAATATATTATATTTAATTTTCACCCTTATTGTTAGAATTATAGTAGCTATACTTTCTTTTTAATATTAATAGATAGAGTTACTAACTACTTATAGAATCTTTATCTTATAGATTATACTGAAGCTATTATAACTATAATATTGAATAACTTTATTTTACTTCTTAAGTATTAGTATAATATTAATATTAAGGTTTTCAAATATAATAATAAGGTTTCTAGATAAAAGAAGCTAAAAGCTACCCTAATAGCTTAAGGTATTCACTTTAAGCTATTTATATTATATATATAAAGCTAAAATGGAAATATAAAGTATATTAAAGTTTCTATTAAAGCTTATATAAAGGCTATAAGTTACGAAAGTAAACTACTTTATAATCTCTAGCCTGAAACTTTATAAATAGTGGTATTTCTTTATAATTATATACTAATAAGCCTTTTAGGCTGGCGAATATTATATTAAAAGTTTTATAAAGTTACTTAAAAAGATACTATTATAAAGTTAAACTTAACTTACTTTTATATATATATATATATATATATATATATATAACTATTTAGTTACTTTTACTCTGTACCTATAGTAGTATCTAAGCTCTTCACCCTATATATAGTTCTAACTGTAAAATATACCCAGCAACAGCATTCATGCTAATGCTAACTCACAACTAGTTTAAACAGTAATAAAATTACCTATTATTGTGGATAATTATGCCCCCGGTTGTGACATTCAACCCTACAGTGGAGGAAGACCTCATAGTAACAATCTATACAGCAAGAGCCTCAGTGAGGCTAGAGCTTAACGTATATAGCTGAAAGTAACCACTAAGGTTATAAGGTTGAGACTTTGTGAACCTCTTGAAGATAGGATAAAACAAAAGGCCTGCGAGAGCTAAGTGTTCTATAATCTATCACTCTTCTATATCCTTCACGATAGAACCGGAATTCCCCTCAAATCTATACAGCCACCCGCAACTAGGGTAATATAATAGCAGGTCCCAAATATTCCTTCATAACCCCTATAATAGGGAGCACTAATATCTCCTAAAAAGCCTAAGTAATATTATAAGTATTAATATTAACAGGCAGACTCTAGATATTCAGAAGAAAATCATCCAGCTATCCCACAATCTACTACATTAAGCTAACAATTTCGGAGACTAGTTATCAATCAGAGAGTATCCTAATATTAATATACTATATAAGTCACTAGATACCTTAAAGTATTATAATATTATAATCGCTAAAGTTTTAGATACTATATAGTTACACTAAAAGTATCTATATTTATACTAATATTATTTATATATTAATTATATTTAATATATTAAGATTATTTACTAATAAGAGCAGGCTAAATCCTACTATACTTATATAGAGATTATAAGTTAGCTTATATTAGTTATAGAGAATTTTTATATTAGTAGTGGAAAATTTTTATATTAAAAGTGTAAAGTTTTATCTTAAAGGTAAGTAAAGTATAGTAAGGATATTAAGGTTATAGATATAGAGGTTATGATAAGTGTTTAAATAGAGTAGCTATAGTTAGTAGTAATTAAATCTCTCGAGATATTTAAATTATATATAGACGGCGTGAGGGTGTGAGGGCGTAAGGGCGTAAGGTTGACGCAGAAGGAGTTATTAGTTATTTATTATCAAAAAGGTTAACGCGGGGCGGGTATACTAGCTACTATAGCCGTAAGGGGTTCAGGCCTAGATTAACTTAAAGCTAGCTGCAGCAGTTAGTAGGGGGGTGGGAGGACTGAAGTTATACTTCAGGAGGTAACATATCTACTAATAGTCACAATAGAGAGCGAGCTATCAGCCCCTCCCATATATATAACTATAAGTATTTTATTCTTACTATAAATATAAAACTTAAATTTAATTATCTTACCTACCTTAAAGAATATACTTTTATTAGTTTTTTAGTTAACTATATTTTAACTAATTAGTTTTAAATATAAAGTTCTTAATAAAAAGATTATTATAACTTATAATATCTTTTTTAATAAGATAATATTTCTTAATAGAAATTTAGCCTCTCTATAAGATAATTTTAAGAGGTTTAACTTTAATAAGGTTTCTTATTAGTTATAAAAGTAATTAGCTATAATAAAGCTATATATTATTTACTTAAATATCTACTTAAGCTTAAGTAACGTCAAGCCCTAGCCTCGCTGAAGCTTTCGCCATACAGATTGTTACTATGAGGTCTTCCTCTACTGTAGGGTTAAATATTACAACCGGGAGCATAATTATCCACAACAATAAGTAATTTTATTACTATTTAAACTAGTTATAAGCTAGTATTAGTATAAATACTGTTACTAGGTAAATTCTACAGTAAGAACTATATATAGAGTGAAGAGCTTAGATACCACTACAGATATAGAGCAAAAGTAACTAAATAAAAACTTAAGCTTAAGTAAAAAGTTTTATAAGATAATTTATATTAAAGATATAGAAGGTAGCTATAGAAACTTAAGGGTTTATATTTATATTATAGTTAACCCTAAACTCCCTAAGGCTTTATATAAAATTATAATATTTATATTATTAACTTCTCTAAAGTTACTTATTATATTCTTTTATAATTCTATTAATATAGATAAAAATATAGAGAGTTAAGAAGATTAAATACTTCTGGAGAAAGTTAAGTATAAGGAATAAATAAGATATTATACTAAAGTAGCTGTAAGATCTTTATTTAAAGTTACTTTTTTAGTTAGTATTCTTTAGTTATTTTAAAATACTTCTGGATACTTCTACTTAAAGCTATAAAATTATATAGATTATTAACTAAAGGAAATTCCTAAGGTTTAAACTTTAAGAGAATTCTAAAAGATTATTATAAGTTTAAAAACTAAACTTTAGCTATTAGGTAAATTAAATATTAGAAACTATTTAAAATTTAGGAAAGTAACAATTTCTACTTTAGAAGTTTTATAATAAAGATTATTTCTATTATCTATATTTTACTTAGTAGTGTTTACTTATCTATATACTAAAGTTATAATAGTAGCTAAGGAAAAATATCTTAAAAGTTATATTAAATTATATTTTAAAAGTAAAATTAGTAAGGTTTTTGTAAGAAGTTTAAAAGTTCTAAATTACTACTAAGTGTATATTTATAAATTAAATAAATATAAATATCTTCCTAAAATTAAAGTTTAGCTTATTATTTATAGAAACTAATAGCTATAAAATAATTATAAGATCTATATAACTATCTTAGTAAATATTTATTTTTAAATGCTTATAATAATTACTAACTACTTTAATTTTAAGCTACTTTAGTATAATATAATTAATATTTCTATTTAAGTAATATCTTATAAAATAATGTATATAGGAATATTACCTCATTATTAAAAACTTAGAAAGATTTACTATTTAAATAAAATATTTTATGATTTCTAAATATTTTCTCTCTTTTAGTAATATTATTTAGAGGTAAACTTTAAATATCTTAGTTTGAAGCTTACTGTAGGAATATTATATTACTAACTTAAGGAATATATTATCTTCTTCTTCTAAATTAATGATTATATACTTTCCTTTCCCTTAAATATATATTTAAAATATTTAAACTATTAGTAGATTTCTAAGAGAAATATTACTTTAAGAAAAATAAATATCTTTAGTAGTTTTTTAGTATTCAGGTTATTTAAAATTTAATAATATAATGACTATAGCTTTTTTAAGTAGTGTATATTAAAAAGCTTCTTAAGTATTTCATAAAATATATATAATATAAAATAGGTTTATATTCTCCTGAAATTTCAAAAACTTCTTCTATAATATAATTAAGCTTTCTATATATAAATTAGATACTACTAATAAGATATTAACTTTATTAATTATATTATAATTATAATAAAATTAGATATTACCTATATAGCTAGCTAATTATTCTATTTTAACTAGAATTCTAAAGATAAATACTAAGTTAAGATTAAGTATATAATTTAATATCTTAGTAAAACTAAAAACCTCTACTTTAAGTTTAGCTATAAGGTTAGTAATTTATAGAAGGATCTTATTATTACTATAAATATTAACTTTATAGATAATAGTAAGAAGTAAAAAAGCTTTCAAACTTATGTTATATACCTCTTTAGTAACTTTATAATATCGTAAGTTAATAAATAAGATATTACTACTATTTTAATATCTAAAGTAAAGCTTTTAATATTATCTTAAGTACTATAAGAAGTTATTTTCGCTAGCTACCTTATTACTATACTGTAAGTAGACTTTATAATTAATATTTTTGACAGAGGTAAGATATATAAGTTTTATTTAGTAGTTTGAATCTAATATAATAGTTAGTAAATAATATACTTTATAACTACTAAAAAAGTATAACTATATATAAAGTTATAAGATATGTATATTCATAACTACTAGCTATAATAAAAAAACTTAGTAAGAATATTTTAAAGTTAAATATATACCTTTAGAACACTTTATAGCTAATAGTTTTATAAAGTCTCTCTAGAGCTACTAGTTTAGCGTTTTTATTACTTAAACTAATATAATAAATTAGTTAAAGTATCTGAAAATATAATAAGAGGAGACATTTTAAGAGGATCTATATATACTAATATTTATAAACCTTAATAAGGCTTTTAACTACTAGTTAGAATTTATAAATTCTACATTTAGTAGTTATATAGTTAAAAAAAAGCTTAAGGATATTTAAAGTACTTAAGATACCTAGGATGCCTTTAGCTTAGGTAATAAAAGATACCTAAATAGCCTATAAATAATATTACTTTTTCTGCTATAGAAGTAGAGGTTTAATAAGGATAATAAGGCTATAAAAAGTTTCTTACGAAATATAAATAGAGTATTAAAATAGCGTTAATTCGAAAGGATTAGCTTATAGATATAGCTTTCAAGGCTAGAGAGGTATATTAGAAATAATATATTTAAGCGGCAGAGTTTATACTATTTAAGCCTCAGGTATTTGTAGCGTCTCTATAGGCTTCACCCCACTTCAACTAGTTAACATAAAGTCTCGTATAGCGTATGTAACTATATTTAGTTATATATAATATACACTAGATTTTGCTTCCTAATTACGTGTAACAGCTGTTATATATAATTAGAGGGCAAAATCTAATATATATTATATATATCTAAACGTGGCCATACGTACAACGTGAGACTCTATTTCATCTAATTTAAGTGGAGTGAAGTTTATAAAGATACTATAAATACCTAAGGTTTAAATAATATTAACTCTACTACTTAAATATATTATTTCTAATATATTCCTTTAGCCTTAAGGGCTTCATCTATAGACTAGCTTTTTAAATAATACTAATATTAATATTTTATTTATATCTTATAAGAAACTTTTTTTATAACCCTATTACCCTTATTAAATCTCTATTTCTATAGCAGAAAGAGTAATACTATTTATAAACTATTAAGATATCTTTTATTATCTAGCTTTAAATACTTCCCAGCGTTTTTTAACTAGATTATTACTAAATTGAAAGTCTATAAATTCTAATTAATAATCAAGAAACTTATTAAGATTTTTAAATACCAATATAGGTAGCTTTTCCTGCAGCTTCTCGTCTTACTGCATTTTTAGATAATTTAACTAGTTTATTATATTGATCTAAATAATAAAAATAATAAATTGGTAGCTTTAGAGAAACTTTATAAAATTATTAACTTTAAGGTCTCCTAAGGATATATATTTAACTTCAAAGTATCCTTACTAAATCTCTTATTATAGTTAGTAATTATAGATATTTATATACTATAACTTTATATATAGTTATATTATTTTAGTAGTTATAAAATACATTATTTACTAATTATTATATTAAATTTAGATTACTGGATAAAACTTACATATCTTTCCTATATTATCAATATCAGTCATAAGATTTACTTATAATATAATAATAAAATTACGAGCAAAAATAGCTTTTTATATTACTTAAGATAATACTAAAAGCTTTATTTTAGTTATTAAAGTGGTAATAATATCTTATTTATTAACTTACTATATTATAAGACTGCTGAAAAGATATATAATATAAATCTGAAAGTCTTTTTTTAATTTTTTCTATTATTGATAAAGCTAATATTTATAGTAATAATAAGGTTGTTTTATAAATTACTAATCTTACAGCTAAGCTTAAAGTAAAGGTTTTTAGTTTTACTAAGATACTATATTATTTACTTAACTTTAACTTAATAGTTATTTTTAGAATTCTAGTTAAAATAGAGTAATTAGCTAGTATTATAAGCTATATCTGGATGTTCGGCTAGGGTTATGCCTAAGTATCTGAAGTTTACCCCCTCGCCCGGGTGGGGCCCCAGTAGGCTCTATATAGTATTATATATACAGACTTTTCCATATACTTATGAAGGTTTCTCTTTTACTCCTTAGTTCTAAACAAATAGTATTTTACGCTACCTTCCAGTTAAATAAACTTAGGTTCAACTTTTTATATATTTAGAATTTAGTTTTATTTACTATATAGATAATATTAAGTAGAATATAGCTTCCTACTAGTTAAGTATATAATCTAGTTAAGTATAGCTTCTAGAATATAATATTATATAATAAGTAACTAACTAACTAATATAAAGAATAATAGAAAATATTGAAACTCTCCAGAATACTTCTATAAATAGTAACTTTATAAGTATACTACTTTAGTAATAATTATAATATATCTTAAGCTCTCTCTACTAGAGAATTAATAAGTTTTTATATAAGTAAGTAAGATAAAATATTATAGTAAGTAATAATCTCCAGGTAGTTACTATAATAGATACTTCTAGCTTATATTAGGATACTCTAGTAACCTCTAGAATCATATCTATTAGAATAATAGCTTTTAGAGTTAAT
The DNA here is from genome assembly GCA_001693025.2 of Colletotrichum lindemuthianum. Lineage (NCBI taxonomy): Eukaryota > Fungi > Ascomycota > Sordariomycetes > Glomerellales > Glomerellaceae > Colletotrichum > Colletotrichum lindemuthianum. The sequence continues at coordinate 129,699 of MASP02000116.1, read as the reverse complement.
ATTATTACTTTATTTCTACTAGTAGCTAACTACTAAAGGAAGTTTCTTTCCCTACTTCTAAAGTTTTTAGGTAAGTAGAAGGAATATTAAATATAAGCTTAATAAATAAAAGCTAAATTTAAAATTAACTACTATATCTTTAATAGTAATTAGGAATATTAATATCTAATTTACTTCTATTTAGATTTTAGTTTTCAGTAAGTAGTTAAAACCTTCTATATAGTAGGAAAGCTAGAAAACTTCTATAATCTAAATAATTTTATAAATTACCTAAATAGAATTTACCTAAACTCTAATAGTTAACCTTATATTATTATCTAGCTATAGAGTTTTAGATAGAAGGAAAATAAATACTTAACTATCTTTCTATTTTAATTTAAAAAGACTCTAGCTAATACTAGAGAATATATATAGTTAGATATAGTTTAGATCTTTCTACTGGAAGCTATTTTATTTCCCTATTTTAAGAAACTACTTATTATAGTAGATCTTTCTATAAAATATAGATTCTAATTATCTAAAGTTTAGAATATAGCTTAGAAATTTAATTATATAAAAAGAATATTAATTTACTACTAATTATCTTACTAAAAATCTGCTACTTATAATATAGAGAGTAATATTATAATAATAGAAGTAGTTAAGAAGTAATAATAATATTAAAGCTTTAGTAGCTTCTTTTCTACCTCTAAGAAGTATTCTAAGAATTACTGAAATCCCCACGAATATTTTAGTTATAATAAGAAAAGCTATATATATAGAAACTATATAATATAAGAGAATAAGGAAGTTAGTATAAAAGTTACAAAAGCTATAGTTACTCCAGATTACACTAGGAATAACTAGAGGGATAATATTTCTCTATCTAATAATAGTAAGAACTTAGGAAAAAAGTAACTCTAAAGTAAAGTTAGACTCTAAAGCTAATAAAAACGGAAGTAATAAAATAAGGAAAATAACAGGAAAAGGAATAGGTAAGTAATTAGTAGTTAGCTACTATTTAAGTTAAAGTTAATAAATATCACTCTATTAATATACTTATTAATATAAGCTATAATATTTATATTATTATTAATATCTCTCTTATAAAAAAACTTTACCTCCCACTAATTAATAAGTTAAAGAGATAAATAAGGAAATATACTACTAGATTATTATTTAGTAATATCTAGGGAGTAGTTATTCTAACTTTAGAAGTTAGTAGCTATATATAGAAGATTTATATCTATATTATAGAGAGCTTTCAGTTACTCTTATATCTTAGGTAGCTATAGATAGAGAATAATTATATTATTTATAATACTGAAGCCTAATAGAGAACTTATAGAAAGAGTAATATAATAGTATATCTAAAGTATTAGAATCAGTTAGTATAACTTAAAAAGATCCAGTTAGCCTACTTACTTAATACTAATTTATTTATATTATTTTATTAGTATACTATATAGTATACTAGTAAGATAGTAAGCTTCTACTAGGTTATATCTATTAGTCTAACAGATATTAAGAAAATATTAATCCTAAAAGTAGAGGTAAACTTAAGAAATTATATTCCTATAAATATCTTAAAGGAATTCCTTAATCTTTTCTATTTAGGTTTAGTATATTAGCTACCTCCTAGCTAACTAGAGATAAATTACTATATTCTATTAATTTCTAGTAATAAGAAATAGAAACTAGACTTTCTATAGAAATCCCTCTATAATATATTATAGAAGAAGCTTCTAGTATTTAAAAAGACCTTAGAGGATTTATTTAATAAGGAATTTATTAAAATAAGTAATTTCTCTATAAATACCTTAATCTTCTTTCTAAGAAAGCTAGATAAAGGACTATACTTCTATATAAATTATAAAGCTTTTAATATAATTATAAAGAAAAATGATTATTCCCTCCCCCGTATATTTAAAACCCTCTAGAAGGTTATTACTATCTTTTAGTGTACTAAACTTAACATTATTACTATATTCTATAAAATTAGAATTAATAAAGTAAATTAGGAGAAAATAGCTTTTTAGATATATTATAGTTTCTTAAAATAAATAGTATACTTCTTTAAACTTACTAATATCTCTATTATATTTTAATAGTATATTAATAGTTATCTATAATAGTTTCTAGATAACTTTATTATAGTATATATTAATAATATTCTTATTTATACTAGTAACTTATAAAAAAAGTATGAAGAGAAAGTTTACTAAATATTTAGCTACCTTACTAATATAAACCTTAAGTTAGATTCTAAGAAATACAAATTCTCTATTATTATAGTTAAATATATTAGGTTTATTATATTAGCTGGAAAGAGTTTCTCTTATAACTCTAAAAAGTTAGAAACTATTTCTAACTAACTTTCCTCTAGCTTACTAAAAAATATTTATAGTTTCCTTAAGTTTATAAACTACTATAAAGTTTTTACATTTTAGTATAATATTATTATAAAGCTTTTAAACTACTTAACTTAAAAGTTTATTTTTTTTAACTAGAAACTAAAATAGTAAGAAGTTTTCTTTATATTAAAATAACTCTTTATTATAAAGTTAATCTTACAGAAGTTTAACTCTAATATTCTAATAATAATAAATACAGACTATTTAGAATATATTCTGGAAGGTATATTTATCTAAAATAATAAGGTTAAAGTAAAGTATCCAGTAGCTTTCTACTCCTAATACCTAACTTCTATAGAATTTAATTACTTAATTTATAATAAGAAACTTCTTATAATACTAACTTATTTATAAATATAGAGGGTAAAGCTATAAAATATTGGGAAGTTTAAAATCCTTACTAACTATAAGAACCTTAAATATTTTATAAAGAAATAATAGCTTATAGAGAGGTAAAGCTAGTAAGTAGAGAAATTATTTTAATATAACTTTTATCTTAAATATTAATTAGATATTTAGGTAGTAGCCTCTAATATCCTCTTCTAGAGGAAATAGAATATCTCTAAAGAGTAGAATAATAAGAAGTAATAGGAATAAATAATATAAATTATTCTAGATACTATTATTCCTACGGAATCCTAAATAGAATATATAAATATTATTAATATCTAGACTTTTAAAGGAAAGCTAGATCTATAAGAAATATAGAACTATATTATTAAGAAAGATTTCTTATACTAACAGATTTTTATAATAATTCAGTAGGAAGGGTATAACTTTCCCCCTAATTTCTATATTAAGATTCAGATTACTAAATATACTATTAATATACTAGGATAACTTACTTTTAGAGAGAAATTTTAGATACTAGATAGTGAAGAAAATAATAGCTTCTTTAATAAACTCAAAACTAAACTAATATAGAAGTTATATAATTTTATTCCTATAGGTTACTTAGAATATAATAATATACTAAAAATCATAAGTTAATAGTTCTATTAGCTTAGATAGTTATAGAATATTTACTGATTTATATATAACTATAATATATATAGAGGTATTTATTTCTAGATATAAGCTAAGAAAGAATTCCTAAAGTTTCTATTAGTATCTAACTAATTATATTCTCATTTATTAATAGATTTTATTACTAACTTACCTTCTATAAAAGAATAAGGTAGCTATTACCTCTAGGTTATTATTAATTAACTAAATAAACTTTCTATACTAAAGGAGATAAATATAATAGAAGTAGAAGTATATATTTAGTAGTTCCTCAGTTACTACTATAAATTTTATAAAATACTATACTCTATTATAAGTAATAGAGAATCTAACTAGATAAGTTACTTGTAGAAGAAATTCTGCAGATTAATAAATATTTTATACTTATTAAACATTAGTTATTATTTATAGATTAATAGAATTATAGAATAATTAAACTAGGAGATCTAAGTAGTTTTAAAAGTATTCACCTATTAGTTTCAGAATAACTAAAGTAACCTACTATCTATTATATAGTTAGCTTTCTATAACTAGTAGTATAATATAATAGAAGCTATATCTTTTTTTATAAATTATAAATATTATATTAACTTTATTTTAGTTACTAAGAAGTATATAGAATTACCTAATAATAATAAAGTTACTACTTACTAACTAGTTAAAAAGATATAGTTAGTGATAATATATATTAATATAAAAATAACTACTATTCAGTAGAAGTTAGAAACCTAAGTAAATAAAATCCAGTCCCCCGCAGATTAATACTAAATTAGTAATAAGATATAGTTAAATATATCTAACTATAAATTACTAAAATTAAGCTAAAAACTAACCTAATTATACTATAAATATATAATAGTAAAAATCCTCTTACTATATAATATAAAGCTAGATACTCTAAAGTTTATTTACTTTTAGTTCTATGTAGGTTTACTCTCGAGAGCTATTATTAACTTACTACCTAAGTAGATTATAGTTAATAGCTAACTACTACTACTAGTAGATAATAATAGAGAGGCTAAATAGCTAGTTAAAAATATTCTTACTATAAGAATATATTAAATAGAAAGAAAATACTAATAAGAAACTTTAGTTAAATAGAAAGAATATATAAATTCTATATAGAAACTTATTAATATTATTATAGATATAGTAGTATTAAAGTAGTATAAAGTAATATATAGCTTAATCATAAATAATAATAGAAATCTAACTTACAGCTTCTAATTAAGTAATAGCTAGAGAGGAGGAAGGTAATATTATAGACTATACTTAGATATCCAGCTAAAGTTATACTTAGGTATCTAAAGTTAACCTTCTTACCTAAGTGGAGCCTCAGTAGGCTCTATATAGTATTATATATACAGACTTTTCCATACACTCGTGAAGGCTTCTCTTTTACTCCTTAGTTCTAAATAAACAGTATTTTACACCACCTTCTGGTTAAATAAGCTCAGATCCAGCCCTTCACAGCTAGCTATATAAATAATATCTAATTCTATTATAACTATAATATAATTAATTAAGTTAATATCTTATTAATAGTATTTAGATTTAATATAAAAAGCTTAATTATACTATAGGAGAAATCTTTTAGATTTAAGGAAAATATTAAACTATTTTATATATTATATATATTTTATAAAACATTTAATAAGGCTTTCAATATAAACTACTTAAGAAAGTTATAGCTATCAAATTTTTTAATTTTAAATAATCTTAATACTAAGATACTATTATAGGATTTTAGTTTCCTTAAGATAATATTCTTTTGGAGGTTTATTAATAACGTACAACTTGAGATATATCTTCTGAGGGAGAGGAAAATATATAATTATTGATATAAAAAAAGAAAATAATATATTTCTTAAGTTAGTAATATAATTCTTTTATAGTAAATTTAAAATCAAGACATTTAAAACCTATCTCTAGATAATACTACTAAAGAAGAAAAGATATTTAAATATTATAAAATATTTTATTTAAACAGTAGATTTCTCTTAGTCTTTAATAACTAGGTAGTATTTTTATATAAACTATCTTATTAAATATTATTGAAATAAACGTATCAACTATATTATACTAAAGTAACTTAGAATTAAAGTAGTTAGTAATTACTATAAGAATTTAAAAGAATATATTAACTAAAGTGGCTATATAGGTTTTATGGTTACTTTATAGCTATTAGTTTCTATAAATAGTAAGTTAAATTTTAAATTTTAAGAAGATATTTATATTTATTAAGTTTAAAAATATAAACTTAGTAGTAACTTAGAATTTTTAAGTTTTATATAAAGACTTTACTAAGTTTACTTGAGAAATATAATTTCATATAATTTCTTAGATAAGGTTCTTCAGTTACTATTATAACCTTAATATATAAACCAGAAAATGCTATTAAGTAGAATATAAATAATAATAATAATCTTTATTATGGAATCTCTAAAGCAAAAGCCTCTTTTTTCCTATTTTTAAATACTTTCTAATATCTAGTTTACCTTATAGCTAAAACCTATCTTTTTGATTTCTAATAACGTTTTGGAATTTTCTTAAAGTTTAAATCTTAGGAATTCCCTCTAGTTTATAATTTATATAATTCTGTAGCTATAGGTAAAAGTATTTAGAAGTATCTTGAAATAATTAAAAAAAGTATTAGTTAAAAAGGTAGCTTTAAATAAAGAGTTTCTGGCTACTTTAGTATAATATTTTATTTATTTCTTATATTTAATTTTGTTAGAAGATGGCTAATTTTCTTACCTTCTTATAGTGTCTTTTATATAAATAGGGTCATAGAAGAATATTATAGGTTACTCTGGAGGAATTAATAATATAAACTTTGCGGTTTCATATAGAATTTTAGAAAGCTTGAAGTTAATTATAGTATAAATATAAAATCTTAAGCTTTTATAGTTATTTCCTATATCTTTAATATAAATATCTTTGTTAAGTTTTCTATTTAAACTTAAGTAAGTATTTAAGTTAATTCTACGTAACTTTACTATAACTAATTACTTCTATAATTAATACAAGATCTTATTAAGGTCAAATCTCTCAAAGCTATTTTATTAAGAGGCTAAATTTCTATTAAAAATATTATCTTATTAAAAACATATTATAAGTTATAATAATTTTATTTTATAAGGAATTCTATACTTAAAACTAATTAGCTAAGATATAGCTTACTAAGAAGTTAATATAGATATATTCCTTAAAGTAGGTAAGATACTTATACTTAAGTTTTATATTTATAGTAAGAGTAAAATACTTACAGCTATATATATAAAGGTAAATTAAGTTTAACCTTATAATAGTATCTTTTTAAGTAACTTTATATAGTTTCTAATATAGTATTTACCAGCTTAAAAAGCTTATTAGTATATAGTTATAAAGAAATACTTTTATTTATAAAGTTTCAGGCTAGAAACTATAAAGGAGTTTACTTCCTTACCTTATAGCCTTTATATAAGCTTTAATAATAACTTTAATATATTTTATATTCCTATTTTAACTTTATATATATAACATAAATAGCTTAAAATAAATACCTTAAGTAAGTAGGGTAGCATTTAGCTTCTTATATTTAGAAACCTTATTATTATATTTTAAAACCTTAGTATTATTCTAATATTAGTATTTAAGAAGTAAGAAAAAGTTGTTAAATACTATAGTTATTATAGCTTTAATATAATATATAAGATAAAAGTTCTGTAAGTAGTTAGTAACCCTATCTATAAATAGTAAATAAGAGGTATAATTACTATAACTTTAGTAATAAGAATAAAAGTTAAAAGTAATATACTTTCTAGAGGTGGTATAAAAAATACTCTTATACTTTATATAGTAAATAATTATTTTACTTTACTAACGTTATAAGTTTTATATATTCCCTAAGTAAGCTGGTATTTATTATATTTCAAGTAAATAGTAGTAATATAAATACTATATTTAGCTAAAATATGGTAGTCAGAAGATTTTCTTCCAGAATACTCTAGCTACTAATATTAAAGCTATTTATTACCTTTTAGGGATTTTTAAATAGTCTCTATAGTATATCCCTAGTAGTAATAGTATTTAGAAGAAAATATATATTATACTAACTATATTACTAATATATTTAACCTCTAATAAAATATATATAATATTTCATAACTTATTAGCTATATTAAATATTAATAGCTATAATTTCTAAATAATTACTTTTCTGTAGTTGAGAGAGATAATTTAACCTAATATTATATTAGTAATCTTACTTTTATGATTACTAATAAAAGATAAAGTTTATAATTAGAGAGATATAGAAAGTAATATTATAAAAATATAGTTTAACCTTCTTACCTTCTGAGATTATAATATAAATCTTAGTATCTTTATAGCTTTTAATAAATATTAGCTTAATATTATATTAAATATAATTCACAGAGGAAGCTTTTCAGAAAGTTATAAAATATTTAATACCTTAAAGAATAAAAACTTAGATGCCTAAATTAAGAATAAATAAGTTTTAGAGATAGTATTATTGAGATTTCTTTATATAGTAAGTTTGTTATATAATATAATAGTTACTTTAGCTAGAAGGCTAGCTATATAATTACTATTATTTAAAATCTTAAATTCTCTTTAAGAGATTTAAATTGAAAGTTATTTACTATTGAATTCTCTTTTTTATTATAGTATTTAGTATTTAGCTTTTATATATAAATTATAGATATATATAGTAATAACGTAAGAGTGAGTAGTGTTTACTATATATAAGAGAATATAAAAATATATCTAAATTATTAAAGTATTTCTTACTATCTTAAGAATTTAAATTGCTATTTATAGCCCTCAAAGTAATATTAAATATTTTATAGCTGATTCTATCTTGATAAAAACTTTAGAGACTTACTATATAGCCTCTATAATAGCGAAAGTAATTTTATTTAGGAATATTATATTTATTTAACTATAAATTATAAATATATAATCTTAGTTTCATATTTTAATTAGTAAGTGAATTAGTAAGAATATAAAATTGTTAATCTAAAATACTTTTATAATAAAGAAAATATAACTAACTATTTAAATTCTATATATAATATCTTACTACTTCTTAAATTATATTTTAGCTACTATATTTATTATAAAATACTTAAGTTTAGGAAGCTAAAATATATTATAATATATAGTAACTATATACTAAAGATAAAGATTATTTATAATATTAAAGTAATTATAAGAATTAGTTACCTATATAGTAAGATTTCTTTTTTTATTATAATATTAATATTAAAGTATTTTACTTATATATTTAATAATTTAAGTTATTATATAGATTTAGTTTAATTATTTATATTAATATACTTTATTATCTTACCAAATAAAGGCTATAAATAGCTATATAAACTTTCAGAATCTTTTCTAAGAGATTTATAATATTCTTAATATAAATATTTTCAGTAGCCTTAGGGGAAAGTTAAAGCTTCTTAAGGTAGATTAACTTTATAGAAGTAAACCTATTAAGAATACTAAAGGTAATTAAAATCTCCAAAATACTGGTTTTAGATATTACTATAGTTACTTTATTTTTTTTCACCTTGGAGATTTTTTATATAAAAAGCTTTTAAGAAATCTCTCATTAAAGACTTCTTTAAGTAACTATCTCAAAATTAAGGTAATTCTATAGGTTATTAGTTCTAGCTTTTATCTAAAAGATAATATATTAGGTAATTTACTTATTAGCTTTCTTAAATATTAAAATAAAGATATTATTAGTAGATATCTCAATATTTAAGATATATAAAATTCTTATATTATATATATTTTGCCTGGTGGCTTTTTAGTATTATAAGATTCTTAATTATTATATATAATTAGAAGGTAAAATCTGGTGTATATTATATATATTTAAATATAGCTATATATATTACGTAAGACTTTCTTTCAGCTAGTTTAAGTGGGGTAAAGCTTATAGAGATACTATAAATACCCAAGGTTCGAATAATATAAATTCTGCCACTTAAATACGTTATTTCTAATAATAGCCTATACGGAAAGCTACAGTAGCTAGAATTACCATACAGATTATACAATAAATAGAGGCCTGAGGCCACCAGGCCTCTATAAAGTAAAAGTCTTCTTATAGCTACTACCAGTTAGCCTATATAAGTTTATTATAAGATAAGTAAGGTTAATACCTATATCCAATAAAGTAAAATCTTACGTTAAAAATATATATACTATGTATTCCTAGTGTAAGAGAATATAGTATAAAAAAGTAAATAACAGTTATATTCTTATAAAAATATTATTGTTTATTAATCTAACTATATATTAAAATAGAGTTCCTTTGTAATACTATACTTAATTCTAGAATGTTTCAATTATTAGTAGAATATTCCAGTAATATAAACTCACGTTAGTAATTATATTTTACTATATATGCTAAGTTAGTTACTGGTAAGTATTCTGTAAAAGAAAGAAGTAGAATACTCTATAGAATATTCTACCTGTAAATAGAGTATTACTATAAGGTAAATACTTATTTAGAACTAAACCTAGGTTTATTTAACTGAAAGGTAGCGTAATATACTAATTTAGTTAGAACCAAGAAGTAAACATGAAGCTTTTATAAGTATCTGGAAAAACCTTTATATATAATACTATATAAAACCTACTGAAGTTTTACTCAGATAAGGGAATTAGCTTTAAAGCTCTAGAAATAATTCTAATTGGATATTTAAATATAATTTATAATATTATCGTTTTTCTTTCTAGTTACTATCTAGCTAAACGTTATAGATTAAATTACTATTATCATTTATAATTAATCTATATATTACCTTATATTACCTTAATATTATTATATTTATTATAATATTAACTAACTTCTATACTAACCTTATATATATCTTTTAGTTAATAAGAACCTTCTAATAATATTCTTTCTTAATTTCATATATTCTTATAGTAAGAATATTCTTAATCAGCTATTTAGCTTTCATATTATTTTTTACTCATAATAGTAGCTACAGAGCATTAAGAAATAATACATAATACATTACAAATACATAATACATTACATATTACATATTACAAANNTACATATTACAAATACAAATACATTACATGTATTTGTAATGTATTAGGTTTATTTTCCTAATGTATGTATTTGTAATATAATATAAATATATGTATTTACATTTGTATTATTTGTAATATAATACCTAATATATGTTAATTTACATATATAAGACTATTAGAGTAAAATATTAAATAATTAATATGTTTTTATATATTAAGGTTAGTATTTAAACACTAAAGAAAGTAATTAAATAAATAAAGTCTTTTACTTCTATATTTTAAATCTTATTAAAATAGAATATATTTTAGATAGTATAAATATATTTATATATATTCATATTATGTTATAAATACAAATATATATATTAAATAAACATTCTAATATATTATAGATATTTATAATATATTTGTACTTGTGATATATAACATATAATATATTATATATTAGAAATATATAATATGTTATTTCTTAATACTCTAACTAGTAGTAGTAATAGTAATATAAAGGAAGGTAATATAGAAATAGAAATAAATAGTAATTAATATCTTAGGGTTGGATATTTCTTTTTTACTACTACTAAATATTAGTGTTTTATCTTATACTAATATCTTATTAGTTATTACTTAATAGATTAAAATTATAGTATTACTTTCCTAGTATTAATAATACTTTGAAATTAGGTTTCTCTGTTATAATGTAATATATAACTATAACTATAATGATTTTAGATAAGTTAGATTTTATTCTATTAATATGAATATTTAATTTACTTATTACTATAACCTGAACTTAGTATATTATATTATAAATAATATAAATAGAAATATATATAATGTATTTATAATGTATTAGGTTTTGAAATATTATGGATACAAATATATCTATTGGCTATCACATGTAATATATTACAAATATATATATTTGTATTTGTATTGGATGTATTTGTATTATTATAATGCTCTGGCTATTATTAACTATCTGTTTAGTAATAGTAACGTTCTAGAATATATTTATATAGAATTATAGATAAGTAGATATTAGTATATTTAACTTTAAAATATATAGTAAGAGAATCTTTACTATTTTATATTTATTATATAAGAAAACTAGCTTCTAGCTTAGATTTAGTAACTTATAGTTAGAAATACTCAACGTACCGTATTACTAACCTAATATTAATCTGCGGGAAACTGAAGTTTATTTATTTAAATTTCTAATATTTACTAAATAGCTACTGTTTCTATGTAGATATATATAGTTACTATATATATTCTTTCAACTAATTATAAGGTAGTAGCGTTACTACTACTCAATATTAATATTCACGTTTGAGTGGTTAAAATGAAGTTAATATAATAACTATAATTTATAAATTGTGAGAATATAGCGGAGGCACTAGTAGAGGCCGTTTTGCATTATACGGAGGGTTTGTGAGGAAGCAAAATGGCTTATATTATTACAGCTGATATATATAGTTTGAGGGGTAGTTAAATTCTTAAAATATAGCTTTTAGGCTATAGTATATACCTCTATTTATATAATCTATATATTTTAATATACTTCCTCAGGTGTAAGAAGTATCTTATATCTGGATAAAGGTATTCCTAATAGTGTATCTAAATATAAAAGTATTCAAATAATTATTTTTAGAGTAAAGATAACAGAGTATCAAGCGATAAATATTAAGCTATAGGTAAGGGCAATAGGGCCTTTAAGTTCTTTAGAACTTAAAGCCTATTATTTATGTAAAAGTAATAATTCTTAAATAGCCTCTACTATCTAAAAATAGCCTCCTCTAGCTTTTTTAAATATTCTAAAGGGTAGAGGAACTCTAAATATAGCCCTCAAGTATCTCTAGTATTCTTCATGCCACCACCTACTTATTATTACTTAGAGATACATAGCTACTTAAGATTAATATATAAACTTAAGAGTATACTATATAAAATATAGCTTTCCAGCTAATAGAATTACTTATTAGTTTCACTAGGGGAAGGTATATTATATACGTCGTAATATATAGTATACTAATAGGGGTAAAAGTGTTAATATTTATAGTATATAGCCTATAGGCTATACATAGGCTAAATCTAAATACCCTGGGTAATTACCTACTAATTACATAGTAGGTGGTAATAACTGGTACCTAGTTATTACTAATAACTAATTTTAACTACTAGGCTATACTATATAGATAGTATACTATGGAGCCCTAATAGTCTTATAGTTATTATATTACTAATACTAGCAAACGTTCTTTTTACCTAATAACTATAATATACTATATTTCTATATATAAGTTAAAATTAATTAAATAACCTATATCTTTTAATTAAATAACCTTCCGAATTTCCTTCTTTCATTCTAAATAAGTAATCTATTTCTTTATGTAAACTATTTTATTATTTGTATTAGTAAATCTCTCTAGGGTATAATTTAGAGATTTTTCAGTAAAGATATTAGTAAGATTATATTTTCATTAATTTAGTATACTTTATAGAGTTCTTGATATCTATATAATTACCTTAAGATTAGAATATTAATTATAAGTTTCTTCTCTTTTACAATGCTAAACTTTATAAAATATTTATATAATAAATATAAGTTAGTATAGATAATTATAGAAATAGAAGGAAGATTATAATAAGCTATAGTCTTTTGCAAAAGTATAGTAATATTATATATAAAATTAATATTAGTAACTATGATATAAATTTCTGAGGTAAGTATATTTTTAGATACTTTTTTACTTTTAGTTAAAAAGTAATAAATTAAATTTCCTTAATTTAGAAATTTACCTTTACTTATAGCTATCTTGTAATTTAGAATTATTATGGATTCCAGTTGAAATAGTAGGTTAATGTTCTTAGTAAAGAAGTTATTTATAACAGTATAAAGATATATTTTGGAGAAACTAAGAGAAATAAAGATTAACTTGTAATTTAAGTATTCTACTTACTATTTAGTATATTTATTAAAAGTAATTTGGTTACTTTTGCTCTGTATCTGTAGTGGTATTTAAGCTCTTCACCCTATATATAGTTCTAACTGTAGAATTTCCCTAGTAATAGTATTTATATTATTACTAACTTATAACTAGTTTAAATAGTAATACAATTACCTATTATTATAGATAATTATACTCCCAGTTATAATATTTAACTTTATAGTGGAGGAAGACCTTATAGTAATAATTAGTGAGAGCTTTAGTAAGGCTAGAGCTTAATATATATAGCTGAAAGTAACTATTAAGATTATAAAGTTAAGAACTTTTATAAACTTCTTAAGGATAGGATAAATTAAAAAGCTTATAAAAGCTAAGTATTCTATAATTTATCGCTTTTCTATATCCTTTATAATAGAATTAGAATTCCCCTTAAATCTATATAGTTATCTATAATTAGAGAAATATAATAGTAGATACTAAATATTCTATTATACTCTCTATAACTAGAAGTATTAATATCTCCTAATAAGTTTAAGTAATATTATAAATATTAATATTAATAGATAGACTCTGGATATTTAGAAATATATTATCTGGATATTCTATAATCTACTATATAGAGTTAAGAATTTTAGAGACTAATAATTAATCAGATAGTATTCTAATATTAATATACTATATTAGTTAGAAGATACCTTAGAGTATTATAACATTATAATTACTGGATTTTAGCTACTATATAGTTATACTAAAGGTATTTATATTTATACTAATATTATTTATATATTAGTTATATTTAATTAACATATTAAGATTATTTACTAATAAGAGTAGGCTGAGTCTCACTATATTTATATAGAGATTATAAGTTAGTTTATATTAGTAGTAGAGAACTCTTATATTAAGAGTATAAAGATTTATCTGGGGGGTAAGGATATTAAGGTTATAGATATTAAGGTTATAATAAGTGTTTAAATAGAGTAACTATAGTTAATAGTAATTAAATCTCTCGAGATATTTAAATTATATATAGCGTGAGGATATAAGGGTGTGAGGTTAATATAGAAGGAGTTATTAGTTATTTATTATCGAAAAGATTAACGTGGGGTAGGTATACTAGCTACTGTAGCTGTAAGACGTTTAGCATCAGATTAACTTAAAGTTAGCTATAGTAGTTAGTAGGGGAGTAGGAGGGCTAAAGTTATACTTTAGGGGGTAATATATCTACTAATAGTTATAATAGAGAGTAAGCTATTAGCTTCTCCCCTTATGAAAAATAATAATATTATTACTTATTATTATTATACTATATATAAGAAATTAAAGAATACTTTAGGCTAGTAAATTACAATAATATATACTTTATATATATAATATTTAATATAGCTTTTTTAAGTATCTTAGAATTTATAAGAATATTAATAGTAGTATACTTATAGTTTTAGTCTTTTTACTTAAGAAGAAGGTTTTTACCTTAAAGGGAAAATATACTATTATTGAATATTAATAATATTAACTTTATAAGAAAGATCCTAAGCTTTACTATAAGGAAGACTTTGACTAATTCTTTATTTTCTTATTAAGTAAAAATAATATTAGAAAGACTCAGTATATTATTAGTTTAAATACTTATTATACTAAATATCTTATTATTACGTTAAAGGTAAGAAGGTGAAAGGTATAGGTGGATATCTTTATATATAATTATGCTTTATACTATTTTAAGTATATTACCTACCAGTAAATATTAGCTTTAATTAAGTTCTAAAATAATTTAATAAGTATTATTATAAGTTCTGAAGGGTATTAGTTTTTAAGATAAGTATGTAATATAGCTATATTATATCTTAAAAATGTAATTTTAGTTTAGATATAAATCTAAATAATATCTTTTAGTTAAAGGAGAAACTCTTTTTTTTATTAATATGCAACTAATAATTATAATTAATCTTTAGCTGCTTCTTTAAGTTATAGAATTTGAAGTAAGAATTATAAACTTCCTATTATTTCTTAAAGTTTAGATTATAAGCTTTAAGTTCTTATATATTTAGTTACTATTCTTATTTGTAATTCTATTAATAATTTAAGATTTAAAGATAATATAGCTTTTATAGAGAATATATTTATACTAAATAATCTTAACTATATTATTATTAATAATATTATCTATCTTCTTTCTGATTAACTTTTTAAAACGAAGGTTAGAAATAATAAGAATCCTTTTCAGTAGAGAAATTTTAAAAGGATTAAATTAGCTTCTTTTCTAACTATAAGGAAAATTATAAAATAGGTTTTCTTAGTTACCTTTTTATTAAAAGATGTTATTCCAGTTAAATAGAATTCTTAAGAAATTAAGAAATTACCTTATAATTCTTTAATATTTAGTATACTTATTTTTATTAGAGGATAGTAATATATTACGTTTCATTTAAGGGGGAAGAATATTATGATCTTTTGATATCTCTGGAGTATTGAGAAGTTTAAGAATAATAGGAAATAAAATTGGGGTAGGTAAAGCTTCTTAAGGGAGATTTTTAATTTTATTAATATTATTATTTTTATATCTATAGTTAAAGTATATTTATACTTCTGTTAGAATATTTACTTAGAGAGGAATATGATTACTTTTATAATATACTGTTAGGTTAACTAAATACCAATATAGCAAAAGCTGTGAAAGTAGGTAACTTACCAGTTAATCTATTATTTAGACTAATTAGATAAGAGGAATTATCCTACGGATTAATCTTAACGGCATACAGCATATATACGTACGCTATAATATAGAATAAATATAAGTAAAATAGAGACCACCAGTTATAACCCAGCTATATAAAATTAATTAATTATGATATTTACTAGTTATAAACTACTAATAATTAGTGGTTTAACTACTACTAATATTTATGACTATTGCGTAACTATAAATTAATAAGGAATACCTAAAGAAATTTAATTTTTATATCCCCTAAGAAGTCCTCCAGATACCTTCTAAGTAGAAATAGGTAACTCAAAGCTATTATAACTATATATTACTCTAAGAAAATTATTATTATATTTATAATAGAAATAGAAGTAAAGATAAACTTATAATAACCTATTAACTTAATATTATATTATATGTATTATATAGTAAACTAATAACTTAAATTAACGTTAAAAGTAAAAAAAGTATTTTATTATGATAGAGTAATAAGATTAATATTGCCACAAGGAAGAAATCTATAATAAAAACTACTATTTCTTACTATTACTCTCTAATATTCTATATATATTTAACTAATAAGAGAAAACAAACCACCTTAATAACTAAAATATAATATACTAATCTTTCCTCTATGATAATATGATGAAATATTAATGAATCTAATTAATATATATATATATAGTATATTAATATATTAATATTTATAATATAGTTTACCTAGTAGTTAGAATTTATATAATAAAGCAATAATAATATAGAAAGATATATTTATTTTATAAAACAGAAATAATAATAAGTATATGAGTAGTAATATAAACTAATATATTAATATTCTAAACTTTGAAAGTAGATAATAAGTATCAGTCTGTAATTATTTTCTCTGTATAATCTATAAGTAATTATTATAGAAAAGTATCTAAATAAGAATATTCTAATAATTAGTAATTTCTAATAGTATCTTCAATAACACTAAAGCTCAAGATGTTATAGAATTACTATCTATTATTTCTGCTAATAAATATTCCTAAAGTATTTACTAAAACCGCCAGAGGTTTAAGATAATAATAACTAATTACCTAATAAAAAGAAGAAAATATAAGATTAAATAGCCATTTATTAATATTATATACTTATTCATAAAATTAAGCTATTAGGAAAGTCTTTCTAGTGATACTATAAATTAGAAAATAATAAGAAAATAGAATATTCTATATTGATAGTAAGGCTAAAGAAAGAAGAAAAGGAGGAAATACTAAGAAATAATATAAAAGGAGAATGACTTATATTAAAGATAAGATAAATATCCAACTAGCTAATTACTATAACTTGTTCTTAAATTCTCCCTCTATAGTAATAAAAAGTCAAGAGATAATATATAAAATAACGTAAATCTATATAATTAATAATACTCTGATATTATAACCTATTATTTCTATTTACCGCAGGTGGTATATTTATATAATAAGTAGCTAAACTAAATTAATAATAATCTCAATAATATTATTATTCAACAATATTCTATGTATATATTGTAAGTAAGTTCCTATTAGGTTGCAGCTAATATATATAAACTAAATACTTATATTACTAGTAAGAATATTAACTTACGGAAATATCAAAACTCTTAAATTAAAAGATATTTATAAGGTCTTTCCCAAAACAAGATATCTATCTAGTGGTTATAATTTATCTAATAAGTATATATACCTATGAAGCTATAGATCTTAGAGGAATACCTATGATTAAGATATAGTAAAGTTATACTAACTATAAATACTCTTTCAGCCTAGTATCCTTACTATATCCTTTTCTCTAGATCCTATTAATAGCCTTTAAAAGAAGAAGATTAATAATAATATCTTTTTAGTTAGTATTAATAAGTATAAGAAGTTTTTTAAATATACAGAAGTAAAAATACTGATGGAAATATATTAGGAAATTATATCTTAATAATAGAGTAATGATACTAAGCCTCAACGTAATAGTAATAGTATTTAACTTAATGATATATTTATCTATTATTATATTTATATATAGAAAAAGGTAAATCTTCACTTTAAAGAGATATAGGAGTTCTATTATAATAACCTTAAGGAAAAGAATTTAATTTACTTTAAAACAGTGGAGAGAGAAGTAATATAAGCTTTAAAAAACTACCTTATAGGGAGAGGTATATATATTCCTACACATAAGAAGATACTAAAAGAAAAGCTTTTAGATTTCCTTAATAAGACGATACTAATAAAATAGATAAAGAAAAATATCAAACATTACTAATAATACTGCCTGATACTTAGATAAGAGAATTTAAAGAATTCTAATTTTATTAATAACCTTCTAAAAGTAGGAGAATTTATCCCCATTAAATAATAGCTTTCTATTTCTGGAGGCTTAATAATAGAAATATCTATTTTTCCTTAATATTATTATTAATAATAATAATAATAAAGATAATACTAATATTAAGCTTGTAACTAGTAAAGCCAGATATTTATATAGAGATTTACTTACTAAAAACTAAGAGGATAATAAGTAATATTAATAAGGAGAAGAAATACCTAAAGTTAAATAAGTTCTTAATATTTTATATTTACCTTCAAGGAAATTATCAGTTAATACTGAAATACTATATTCTCTTTAACTAATCTAATAAAAGGATTAAATTATTATTTAGTATAATATATAAAATAAATATTAGAAATACTAAAAAGAAGTATAATATCTTTCAAGATAAAATACAGATATTTATTATTAAATATATTAGTTATGATATTAGCTGGAATATAGTAAAAGAAGTATTTAATAATATACTGGCAGAGTAAGTATACTTATACTATTTGGTTACTTTTGCTCTATATACATAGTAGTATCTAAGCTTTTCACCCTATATATAGTTCTAACTGTAAATTATATTCTGGAATATTATTTATGCTAATACTAGCTTATAACTAGTTTAAATAGTAATAAAACTACCTATTATTATAGATAATTATAACCTCAGTCATAATATTTAACCTTATAGTAGAGAAAACCCTTATAGTAATAATCTATATAGGAAGAGTCTTGGTAAGGCTAAAACTTTATATATATAGCTGAAAGTAACTATTAAAGTTATAGGGTTAAGAACCTGTATAAACCTTTTAAATATAGAATAAAATAGAGAATCTGCAAAAGCTAAGTATTCTATAATTTATCGCTCTGCTATATCTAAATTGTTCTTAGTATTTTATAATAAAGTTAAAGTTTCCCTTAAATCTAAATAGTTATCTGTAACCAGGGAAATATAATAGTAGAAACTAAATATTCTATAATAATTTCTATAACTGAGGATATTCATATCTTCTAGAGGGTTTAAGAGAAATTATCCTACGGATTAATCTGAATAGCATATAGCTTATATATGCATGCTATAAAATAGACTAGATATAGATTAAATAGAGCTCACTAGTTATAACCCAGCTACGCAAAATTAATTGATTATAATATTTAATAGTTATAAACTAGTATATACTTTTATAGTAGTTAAGTGGAACCTTTAAGAACTATAAGGAAGATTAATAATATATATCTTACTACAGGTAATAAGCAGGTAGAATAAATCCAACTATTTTGTTTTCTTACTATATATATATAAAAGACTGCAGTGGGAAGCTTATAACTTAAGAAGTATTAGGTTTATTATAGGTAGCTACAGTATTATTAACTATATATCTTATATACTTATAATAGATAAGTTTAGTTGCTTTTTAGATTACCTATATTTATAGAATTATCTCCGGAAATAAAATAAAGTTCTTAGTAAGTTAAGGGTAGACTCTAAAGATAAGAAGTATAGATATTAGATAATTCAGGCTGGTGATATTATTTATTAACTAATAATTAGCCTGGAGGTAATATTCGTAGGATAATAATAGATACTTTTAGAAGTAGAGTTTATATATATAATAAAAGAGAATATAACAATATTTTACGTTACTTATATTATTATATATCTTAATAGGTATAAGTCTAATAGTTAAGTTTATTGTTTCAGCCTCTAAGTAAAAGTCTTCAGATTGGAAGTTTATTTTAGTATTAGTAGAAAAGAAACCAGGTAAATTGAGATAAATATTAATTTATTTTATCTTAAGGGGTTTTTATATTCATTTTAATCAAAGATTAGGAAGAAATTAAGTGGTATTAAAGATTTTAGCTATATTAATAATATAGAGAATAAAGTAATTATCTTGAAGGTAGAAGATATCTATAATAACTTTAAAGTTAAAGTTAATATTATCATGGAGGGTAAACTTAAATTAAGAGGGGGTAATATTATTTATCTGGTATTAATAGTAGTATTTTCTGAAAGTCTTAAAAGCTTCTTAATTAACTAAATATTTAGCCTTATAGAGAAGTTCTTAAGAATATATAATAAATAGAAATCTAAAGTAATAATAAAGTCTCTAGATCTTATTTTCTATTAAATATAAGGAAGTAAGTATTTCCTCCTTATTTAATAATATTTATAGATATTTCCAATTATAAATAATAGGAATAACCTTCTTATTCTAATATAGTTAGTTATTGATATTATTAAATATAACACTAAGGTAGTTTATTTTAGTAAGATATAATAGAAATAGAATCTTATAAGGAAGTATATAGAATATTATTATATTAAGTAATATAAATATATAACCTATACTTATTATATTTATAAACTTATCTTCTCTAAAATAAATAAATATTAATTCTTCTCTGTAAGGTTTTTAGAAAATAGAGGAAAGAATAATTTATTTCAGAATATTAAACTAAAAGTAGCTAACTATAAATTAGCTAGTAGTATGTAAGGTAGATAGAATTCCTTAAAAAACTATATCTAAATAATATTCTTTAAGAATAAATATAGATACTGAAATAGTAATCTCCTTAGTTATATTATCTTTCTTTATTAAAATATAAATTTTCACTTAGTTCTAAAGACATTCTAAAATCTCTTAATTATTTAGAAAAAAAAATAATTTTTCAAAGTAGAAAGTTATAAAGTTATTTAAAAAGTTACTTAGAGAATTTAGTATTCTAGGTTAATTCTTAAGTTAATAATTCTGGAGGTAATATATTATTATATTACTTTTAATAGTTATTTTATAAGTATCTCTAAGGTTATTATTTAAGTTCTATATTTTGTTATATTATATAAGAATATAGTAATAGGTAGATATTAATATATTTACTATATAGAAGTTAAACCTATTGTCGGTTTAACCAGTATAGCTAACTGGCTACTTTGTAGGTTATACCTCGTAGCCCACCACACTATAGCTACGTTAGGTAAATAGCAGGGCCGTATAGCCGCACAGGCTATACCTATAGCCTCTAGATCTACGTGCATAGCTCTATAGGCTACACACTATGAATATTAACACCTTTAACCCTATCGGTATACTATATATAATAATATATATAATATACCTTCTCCTAGTGAAACTAATACTAATTAGTAGTTAATCTTATTAGCCTCAAGCTATACACTTTAGGCTATAAGATTATTTACAGATTAGTAAGATCTTTATTTAGGTAGAAATAGGAGATGGAGATTATTAAGCTTAATCTAAAATAAGTGTTAGTTTCACTAGGGGAAGATATATTATATATATTATTATATATAGTATACTGATAGGATTAAAAGTATTAATATTTATAGTATATAGCCTATAGGTTACATATAAGCTAGATCTAGATACTCTAGGTAATTAGTTACTAATTACCTAGCAGGTAGTAATAACTAGTAGCTAGTTATTACTAATAGCTAGTTTCTACTACTAAGTTATACTATATAGTTAGTATACTATAGAACTTTAATAGCTTTATAGCTATTATATTACTAATACTAGTAAACTTCCTTTTTACTTTTTAACTATAGTATATTATATCTCTATATATAAGATGAAATTAATTTAATAATCTATATCTTTTAACTAAATAACTTTCTAAATTCCCTCCTTTTATTCTAAATAAGTAATCTATCTCTCTATATAAACTATTATATTATTTATATTTATAAATCTCTCTAGAGTATAGTTTAGAAACTTTTTAGTAAAGATATTAGTAAGATTATCCTTACTATTAATTTACTATATTTTATAGAGTTTTTAATATTTATATAATTACCTTAAAATTATAATATTAATTATAAGTTTCTTCTCTTTTATAATACTAAGGTTTATAAAATAATCATATAATAAGTGTAAGTTAGTATAGATAATTATAGAGATAAGAGGAAAGTTATAATAAGTTATAATTCTTTATAAAAATATAATAATAATATATATAAAGTTTATATTAGTAACTATAATATAGATCTCTAAAGTAAGTATACTTCTAGTTATCGTTTTACTTTTAGTTAAAAAGTAATAAACTAAATTACTTTAGATTATAAACTTACTTTTACTAATAGTTATCTCTTAGTTTAGAATGATTATAAATTCTAGTTAAAATAATAAGTTAATATTCTTAATAAAGAAGCTATCTATAAAAAGATAGAGATATATTTTAGAGAGATTAAGAGGGATAAAGATTAACCTTTAATCTAAATATTCTATTTACTATTTAATATATTTATTAAGAGTAGTAATATTATTACTAGAGGATTATTACTATTATATTATATATAAGAAGTTAAAAAGTATTTTAAATTAGTAAATTAAAATAATATATACTTTATATATATATTATTTAATATAAATTTTCTTAAGTATCTTAAAATTTATAAGAATATTAATAATAGTAAACTTATAGTCTTAGTTATTTTATTTAAGAAGGAAGTTTTTACCTTAGAGGGAGAGTATATTACTATTAAATACTAATAATATTAACTTTATAAGAAAGATTTTTAATTTTACTATAAGGAAGGCTTTTACTAATTCTTTATCCTCTTATTAAATAAAATTAATATTAGAAAGATTAAGAATATTATTAATTTATATACTAATTATACTAAATACTTTATTATTAAATTAAGAAATAAAAAAGTAAAAAGTATAAATAGATATTTCTATATATAATTATTCTTTATAGTATTTTAAATATATTATCTATTAGTAAATACTAGCTTCAGTTAAATTATAAAGTAGTTTAATAATAATTATTATAGATTCTAGAGGATATTAATTTTTAAGGTAAATTAGTAACTTAACTATAATATATCTTATAAGTTTAGTTTTAGCCTAAATATAAGTCTGAATAATATCTTTTAGCTAGAGGAGGAAACTTCTATTTTTTATTAATATAGAGATAATAGCTATAATTAATCTTTAGCTACTTCTCTAAATTATAGAAGACTAAGTAAGAATTATAAGCTTCCTATAATCTCTAAAATTTTAGATTATAAGTTTTAACTTTTTGTATATTTAGTTACTATTCTTATTCTTAATTCTTTTAATAATTTAAGACTTAAAGATAATATAGTATTTATAGAGAATAGAATTATACTAGATAATCTTAATTATATTATTATTAATAATATTTTCCACTTTCTTTTTTATTAACTTTTTTTTAAAAAAGGCTAGAAGTAGTAATAATCTCTTTTTAGTAAAGAAATTAAGAGAGAGTTAGGTTAGCCTCTTTCTTAGCTATAAGGAAAACTATAAATTACTTTTTTTAGTTACTATTTTATTAAAAGAGTTTTTCCTAGTTAAATATAACTTTTAAGAGTTTAAGAAATAACTTTATAGTTTTCTAATATTTAGTATATTTATTCTTATTAGAAAATAGTAATATATTATTTTTAATATAAAGAGGGAGGATATTATTATCTTCTAGTATCTCTAGAGTATTTAGAAGTTTGATAATAATCGGAAATAAGATTAAAGTAAGTAAGATTTCTTAGGAGGAATCTTTAACCTTATTAGTATTATTATTATTATATTTATAGCGGAAGTATTTATATACTTCTAGTAGAATATATAGTTAAAGAGAATTATTATTATTTTTATAATATATTTTTATAATAGTTAAGTAGAACTTTTAAGAATTAAAAGGGAGGTTAATAATATATATCTTACTATAGGTAGTAAGTAGGCGAAAGAAGCTTTACTAGTTTTTCTTCTCTTACTATATATATATAAGAAATTATAGTGGGAAATTTATAACTTATAATATATTAAGATTATTATAAATAGCTATAGTAATATTAATCATTCTTCTTATATACTTATAGTAGATAGCTTTAGTTACTTTTTAGACTATTTATATTTATAAAATTATCTCTAAAAGTAAAGTAAAATCCTTAGTAAACTATAGGTAAACTCTAAAAATAAGAAGTATAAATATAAAACTATTTAGGCTAGTAGTATTATTTATTAACTTATAAGTAGCCTAGAGGTAATACTTTTATAATAATAATAAGTATTCTTAATAATAGATTTTATATATATAATAGAGAAGAATATAGTAATATTCTATCTTACTAATACTATTATAAGTTTTAATGAATATAATCCTAATAGTTAAGCTTATTATTTTAATTTCTAATTAAAGGTTTTTAGATTAGAAGTTTATTTTAGTATTAGTAGAGATAAAATTAGGTGAATCTAGGTAAATATTAATTTAATATACTGTAAGAGCTTTCTATATTAACTTTACTGAAATATTAGGTAGAAATTAAGTAATATTAGAAATTATAGTTATATTAATAATATAGAGGATAGAATAATTACCTTTACGATAAAAGATATTAATAATAACTTTAAAGTTAAAGTTAATAATATTATAGATAGTAAATCTAAATTAAGAGGAAGTAATACTATATACTTAATATTAGTAGTAGTATTTTTTAAGGATTATAAGAGCTTCTTAATTAACTAGATATCCAGCTTTATAGAGAATTTCTTAAAAATATATAATAGATAGATATCTAAAGTAATATTAAAATCTCTAGATTTTAATCTCTATTAAGTATAAGGAAATGAATATCTTCTCCTTATCTAATAATATCTATAGATATCTCTATTTATATATAACTAAAATAACCTTCTTATTTTAATATAACTAGTTATAAATATTATTAAAAATAATATTTAGATAATCTATATTGGTAAAATATAAAAGAAATAGAATCTTATAAGAAACTATATAGAATATTATTATACTAAATAGTATAAATATATTAACTATATCTATTATTTTTATAAATTTACCTTTTTTAAAATAAATAGAAATTAATCCTCCTCTGGAAGTTTATAAGAAAATAGAGAGAAGGATAGTTTATTTTAGAATATTAAACTAAAAATAGCTAATTATAAAATAGCTAGTAATATTTAAGTTAGGTAAAGTCCCTTAGAAAATCATATCTAAATAGTATCCTTTAAAGATAAATATAAATACTAAAGTTATAATCTCCTTAGTTATATTATTTACTTTTATTAGAATATAGATTACTACTTAATTCTAGAGGATCTTTATAATTTTTTAATTATCTAGAAATATAGATTATTCTTTAAAGTAGGAAGTTATAAAGGTATTTAAAAAATTACTTAGAGATTAGATACTTTAGGTTAACCTTTAAGCTAGTAGTCTTAGAGATAATATACTATTATATTTTTTTTAATAATAGTTTTGTAAGTATCTCTAAAATTATTATTTAAACTTTCTACTTCCTTATACTAAATAGAGAAATAGTAATAAATAGATACTAATATATCTACTATATAAAAGTTAGATTTTTATTAATTATAGAAATTTCTTCTCTCCTTAAGAAAGTATTTTATTAATTAGTAACTAGATTTAGTAGAAATATAATATTTCTTATTAAATTAATTATATAAAGTAGTAGAAGTTAAGTAATATCTTCCTCTAAATAATATTTAGAAATACTCTTAATAATTATATTTATATCCTCAGTAAAAACTTCAAGGTAAATTATATATCTAGTTAGTTTAATATTAATCTATATTAATTAATAAGAATTCCTTAGAATTATTAGTATTTTTAAATATATATTAGAATATTATAAAAGGGAGGCTTATAGTAATACTAACTATAAACTATAATTAGTTATAAACTTTCTAGTATATTACTGTAAATCTAAAGAGGGCTAACTAATATTCTAATATTCCTTAATATTTACTTAAGAAGTAGTTTTAGAAACTAAAATTAGTATACTATTTAAGAAAGAAGATTCTCTAAATATATATTAGTTTAGTTAAAAAGATCTTAAATATCCTTTTTCTTATTTTATCTTAGTTATTAGTAATAATACTTCTGAATATTCTATTATATTAGTTAGTAAAGTAAATCTATTAACTTTTATTACTTTTAAAGTAGTTCTTAATATAATAAGCTATATTATAAAATATTATAGAATTAAGGAAATTACTAAGGTAGTTAAAAAAGTATTTAAGAGCTTAATTTTTCAGTATAATTAAAAAAACTCTAGCTTATATATAGTTAGGTATATCTACCTTTAGATAATAATCTCTAAAAAATAGATTTTTGACTTAAAGATATTATAGAAAGCTTCTCTATACTTTATCTGAAAATTATATATTTTCATTAAATTAATTTCATTTTTAACTATTAGTATATTAGAAAGGGGAAATTTAGTCTCTTAGTAATTATTAATAAAATTAATATATAGAGGAAGTATTATAGAAAGTAAAGTAAAAAATTTATATTATTAGTTTTAGTTATAAGGAGGTTATTAATCTTATTAATCTCAAAAATCTTATTATTTAAGTTATTCTTATTACTAAGAAGTTATATTTATTACTAATAATAGTAAGTTAACTATAAATCTCTCTATATATTAAAATATTTCTTAGAATTAGTTTCTTAAGGTAGCTAGATAAATATTAAACTTTATAAAATCTCAATAAGTTACTTTTTATTATTACTTCTAGATTATAGAATATATCTATTAACTAAAAATAATATTATTAAGAAAGCCTAATTAGATATTAATAAGTATCTTAAAATTCTCTAATTTTATAACTATTTCTTAGATTTCTTCCTTTGTCTATAGAATAAACTTATCTTACTTTGTTAAATTTATAAGAATTTAGTAGATTTATTTACCTTTTATATTAACCTTAATATTATAAATAAGAAGAGTATTCTATAAATACTGAAGTATTTATTTATGTATAGTAACTTATACCTCCTCTAGTTATTTCTTAAAGTTATTTTTAAAGAAGTTTAGAAAGTGTCTACTAAAGGAGTAATTATATATATATATTACTATAATTTATACTATTTGGTTATTAATTTAGTTAGAATTATATTCTATAATAAAATTAAAAGCTTTTTACTTACTAAAAATCTTACTACTAAGAAGAAACTTTAGTTTTATTAGTATTCTTACTTCTAAAGAAGTTATATTACTTATTATACTAAGGTTTTTAAAAGACTTTCTAAGAAATTCTACTAATTTAGATATTTTACTTATTATTCTCTAACTATAGGGAATTATAAAAAAAATATAAATTAAAAGAGAGAGAAAAAGAAGAAATAGAAAATTCTATTTTTACTTTTTATTAATCTTATTTATTAGTATTATATAGGTAAAATGTAATTTTAGAGAGAGGAATTATCTATTAGTTAAATAAGGAAAGAAAGAGAAGAAAGTAGAAAGATATAAGGAAAAGGAAGAGGAATATAAAGAGATTTTAAGATTTAGAATACTGTAAATCCCTTTACTATAGAAATCTAGTAAGTTTTATAATAAAGATATTTAATAAATATATTTATATAAGATACTCTTAGTATCTCTTCTATAAGTTAATCTTAAGTATAAGTAAGTATCTAGCTACTAGAATTAAGATATACTAGTATAATTATTAAAAAAATATTACCTTACTTTAAGTTAAGTAAGAAGTTATTATTAAAAATATTTAAATAGATTAAGAGATTAGTAGTCTTACTTTAAGTTAAACTTAATAATCTTCTATCACTATTTCTACCTAAATAGATTTTACTAATTTATAGTAAATAGTAATAGTAAAGTTAATTACTAATTAGTATTAGTTTCACTAGGGGAAAGTATATTATATATATTATTATATATAGTATACTGATAGGGTTAAAGATATTAATATTTATAGTATGTAGCCTATAAGCTATATATAGGCTAGATCTAAGTATCCTAAGTAATTAGTTACTAATTACTTAGTAGGTAATAATAACTAGTAGCTAGTTATCACTAGTAGCTGGTTTCCACTACTAGGCTGCACTATATAGTCAGTATACTATAGAGTCCTAATAGCCTTATAGTTATTATACTACTAATAATAAGGTTACTAATCTCCTAATTTATTTAGATATTTCTAATATAATCTTTCGCCTAACTTAAAGTAAGATAATATTTTATTAGGAGGATATACTAATATATCTTAATTTTAGTAACTAGATATTTATCTATACTTAAGATACTTATAATAATATTCTAGGTGTATTTTACGTTAGGTGCATTTAGCGGATATATAAAGTTATTACTAACCTCTCGAGGTAAGGCTTTACCCTTATCTATAGTCTCTCTATTACTTTTGGAAGCTTCTTAAGGTAAGACTCTATATCTTCTCCTATAGCTTTTAAGGTTTTATGAGGGCTATATAATAAATATCCTCTCCTACAGCCTCCGCCTATTACTCTTAGAGGCTTTCTGAAAGCTATATAATAAAAACCCTCTCCTATAATCTCTATATATTACTCTTAGAGGCTTCCTGAGGATTATATAAGATAAATATCCTCTCTTATAGTTTCTACACGCTACTTTTAGAAGCTTCCTGAAGGCTATACTCTATATAATAATAACCCTCTCTTATAGCCTCTATATACTACTTTCGGATGCTTCCTGAAAGCTATACTTTATATAATAATAACCCTCTCCCACAGCCTCTATATACTACTCTTGGAGGCTCCCTGAAAGCTATACTCTATATAATAATAACCCTCTTCTATAGCTTCTATATACTACTCTCGGAGGTTCCCTAAAGCTTATATAATAAATACTCTCTCTTATGGTTTTTAGTAATAATCTCAGAGATTACTAGAGGGTATATAGTCTTACTACACTCTTGAGGTAAGGCTTATAGTAATGCTACCTCTACTCTCGAGGTGGCGTAGCCTATAGCCTTTATATAGTTTCTAATAATAATTTTGGAGACTGCCAGAAAGCTATATAGTAATACTACTAACTATTCTAAGTGGTATAGCCTTTAGCCTTTATATAGTCTCTAGTGGAGACTGCTAGAGGGTATATAATATTACTACCCTCTCGAGGTAATATTATAGACCTTCCTGAATATCCTTATAGCTATAGCCTCACAGCCTTACAGCTCTATAGCTCTATAGCTTTATAGCTCCATAGCCTCACAGCCTCACAGCTTTATAGCCTCACAGCTTTATAGCCTCACGGCTTTATATTACCTCTAGCTGCCGTAAGGATGTTAACTATATAGGGATCGAAAATAGCCTCCTTTACCCCTCGAATAGAGTCCTACACCCCTTCAATCTCTAATATTTACTTAAAGAGATTCTAGTGATTATTATAACCACTATAATTATATAGAGGTGTAGATAGGTAATATCTTTAGAGATAAAAGGAGGCTATCTAAAAAGAGGGTATTTAGTATATAGATATTTAGGTATTTTTATATATAGATCTTGATGTCGCTATAGTATAAACAAAAGGTTGCTAGTGTCAGTTTAACTGGTATAGCTAACTAGCTACCTTGTAGGCTATGCCTCGTGGCCCACTATACTATGGCCACGTTAGGTAAATAGTAGGGCTGTATAGCCGCACGGGCTATACCTATAGCCTCTAGATCTACGTGCATGGCCCCATAGGCCACGCACCACGAATATCAACACCTTCAACCCTATCGGCATACTGTATGTAATAACACGTACGACGTGCCTTCCCCCAGTGAAACTAACATCTATCTTAATTATAGAACTTCTCTTTCTTCTTAAGAAAGTTGTAAGAGTGTAGCTAAAGGCTTAGGTAAGGGAAGGAAAAGTAGCAAAAGGTAGGTCTCCGTAGGTTGTAAGATTTTAACTTAGTAGGCTAACTAGTAGTAGCTATAAGAAGGCTTTTATCTTATAGTAGCTTCAGGCCCTATTAGTTACATGATTCTAGCTATTCCGGCTTTCTATACAGGCTATAGGGGACTATATTCTTATAATTATCCCCCCCTTTAGAGACCTTAGCCTCTAAGGTCTGTAAATACTATATAGCTGCTTTTGATATATAATTTTGCTGACCTTTTGGCGGTAGCTTAGAGTTTTTAATAAAAATGAAATAATAGATAAAATAATAGTTGAGATAATAGTTAAAATAGTTAAAGTAATAGTTAAAATAGTTGAAATAGTTGAAATAGTTAAAATAGTTAAAATAGTTGAAATAAGTTATCTTATAGCTAGTTAGACTATAAGGCTTCTAATAGCGAATTAGGCTAATTAGGATAAATTAATTTTTTAGATACTACTAAGGTGTCTAACCTCTTTCTATTATACTGGAGGCTTGCGAAGCTTCTCTAATAGTAGGATGCTAGTATATTACTAATAATGTAACTTTTTGGGTTGTAACTAAGGTGTCTGACCTTATTCTATTATACTGGAGTTAGAAATAATACGTTCGAGCGTTAGAGTTTGCACCATTTAAGCCTCAGGCACTCGTGGCGTCTCTACAGACTTCACTCCACTTAAACTAGTTAAAATAAAGCCTCACGTAGTATATATAGCTACGTTTAGTTATATATAATATATCTTAGATTTTACTGCCTAATTATATATAATAATTAAGAATCTTATAATACTAAAAAGTTACTAGGCTAAAGAGTATATATTTTAATAATTTTATATATATTAAATACTAAGGTATTTACTAAAAATACCTCTATATTGATACTTAAGGAAGCTAACTAGTAGATTATTTAGTATAATTTCTTTAAGATAGAGGCTAAGTTTTATAATCTATAGGATTATCTTAACTTTCAATTAGATACTTAAAAGAGTCTCTTTTTAATAGCTTCTTAAAAGCTTCTTATATATAACTTTCCTAAAGTAAGGAAAATGAGATACTTACTATAATATCTGAAATTAATATTCTAGAGATCTTAATTACTTCTAGTATTCTCAATAGGTTTACCTCTATAAAGTTAACTTACTTTAAGGAAGTTTAACTTCTACTTAAAATTACTAATTATATTTATATTCAGAATATTATTAAACTTATAGAGAAAAACCTAAAAGTTTAGATAGTTTTCTATAATATCTATAATATAAGAATTTAAGAATATAAATATAAATATTTAAACTAAACTTATATATTATTATAGATTCTTAAATATATTAGTAATATATCTAATTATTAATACTATTACTTAGAGGAGAATTTAACTATATAGTTAATAAACCTCTATAATTATTTTAATATTATAGATAATTTCTATCTTTAGTAAGTAGCTACTATATATTATTATATATTCTTATTTCCTAAGATTAAGTATCTTATTATAAAAATATTCACTAAAATATAGTTTTAGAAGTAGTAAGATATTATATATAAAACTTAAATAGTTAACTATATTTCCTCTATTATAGAGATATTTTAGATTAATAATTTTGTATTCTTACTAATTTACTTACTAATTAAATTATATATTTAGAGTTATATACTTATAGTCTATAGTTAACTAAATATAATATTACTAAATAAAGTTATTTTAGCTATTATAGAAGCTATATAGTAACTTCCTAAAGTTCTCTATTAAGGTAAGATTAGCTATAGAATATTTAATACTATTGTAGAGATTATAAATAATAACTTAAATTCTTAAGATAGTAAGAGATATTTTAAAAATTTAGATAAATCTCTATATTTTCTTAAATATAGTAGAAACTACTTACTTTCATACTATTATTATATATATTTATTACTTATATATAAAAGTTAGATATCTAATACTATAATTAAAGAGAGAATTAAATAATAAATAATTTTAAATTTAGATATTTTAAAGAAAGTCTAAGGTTTTAGATAATAGTAACTATATAGTTAGAATTTCAGCTAAAGTAACTATAATATTATATAGTAAGCTTACTATATAGAGGAATTTTAATAGTATTCTCTCTAAAATATATTTATTCTTAATTTAGATATTTTAGTTTATATCTTTCAAGATATTTAATATTTTATAATCTTCTGAGAAACTCTCTCTAGAAATTATATTTAGTATAATATTAAACTAATATTTATTAAAAGCTATAAAAATACTAAAATTAATATTATAATTTTAGAAAGTAAGAAGATTAAACTATATCTCTATAATATTACTTTCTATATCTTTTTAGTTATAAACTTTATTCCTTTTTAAAAGTTATAAAAATAAAATTACTAGTGGAATATTAAACTAAATTACCCCTCTTAACTACAGAGAAGTAACTACTTAGAGATTATAGTTATTAATATTTAATATAGCTAATACACTCTTAAATATTATATATCCTATAAGAGGTTAAATATTCCAGTAATATAGTTAATATAATATAAGTTCTCTCCTAGATACTATTACTACTAGAAATATATTATAGAGACTATTTAGAAATTCCTAAAAGATAATAAATAGTTTTAGTATTAGTAGGAAGAATATTTTAGGAGACAGTTTCTTAGCTACCTTATCTTAGTTATATATAGTATTTATATTACTAATAGTTACTTAAAATATAATAAATACTAACTTACTTAGAAAATATATAAAACTTATAGTATTAATAAAGTAAAATAAATTATTTACTATATAGAATATAAGAATACTTTATATATAGTTTCTAGAGAGTATATTATATTTAACTTTCACTTTTATTATTAAAACTATAGTAGCTATATTTGTTTTTTAATATTTATAGATAAAATTGCTAACTATTTATAGAACTTTTATTTTATAAACTATATTAAAATTATTATAACCTTAGTTGTTAATAACTTTATCTTACTTTTTAAATATTAGTATAATATTAATATTAAGGTTTTTAAGTATAATAATAAAGTTTCTAAGTATAAAAAGCTGAAAAGTATTCTAACTACTTAAAGTATTTACTTTAAGCTATCTATATTATATATATAAAGTTAAAATAGAAGTATAAAATATATTAAAGTTATTATTAAAGTTTATATAAGAACTATAAGGTAAGAAAGTAAATTACCTTATAATCTCTAGCCTGAAATTTTAAAAGTAGCAGTATTTCTCTATAATTATATACTAATAAACCTTTTAGGTTAATAAATATTATACTAGAGACTTTATGAAGTTACTTAAAAAATTATATTATAAAGCTAGATTTAGCCTACTTTTATATATATAGCTATAAGTATTTTATTTTTACTATAGATATAAAACTTAAGTATAACTATTTTACTTACCTTAAGGAGTATATTTTTATTAGTTAGCTATATTTTAACTAACTAGTTTCAGGTATAGAGCTTTTAATAAAATAAGATTATTATAATTTATAATATTTCTTTTAATAAGATAATTTCTTTAATAGAAATTTAACCTTTCTATAAGATAATTTCAAGAGGTTTAATTTTAATAAGGTCTCTTATTAGTTATAAGAGCAATTAGCTATAGTAGAGCTATATAAAGTTAGTTTAGATATTTACTTAAACTTAAGTAAAAAGCCTAATAAAGTGATCTATACCAAAAATATAAAAGATAGCTATAAAAACTTAAAGTCTTATATTTATATTATAGCTAGCTTTAAATTTTCTGAGGTTCTATAAAAAACCGTAAAGTTCATATTATTAACTTCTCTAGAGTTACTTACTATATTCTTCTATAATCTTATTTATATAGATAAGATTATAGAGGGGTAAGAAGATTAGATACTTCTAGAGAAAGTTAAGTATAAAGAATAAATAAGATATTATATTAAAGTAACTAGAAGATCTTTATTTAAAGTTATTCTTTTAGCTAATATTCTTTAGTTATTTTAAGATACTTCTAGATACTTCTATCTATAGCTATAAGATTATATAAGTTATTAACTAGAAGAAGTCTCTAAAATTTTAATTTTAAGAGAACTCTAAAAGATTATTACAAATCTAAAAGATAGATTTTAGCTATAAAGTAAATTAGATATTAGAAAGTATTTAAGATATAGGAAAATAGAGATTTTTACTTTAGGAGTTTTATAATAGAAGCTATTACTATTATCTATATCTTACTTAGTAGTATTTACTTATTTATAAACTAAAGCTATAGTAGCAGCTAAAAAAACTTATCTCAGAAATTATATTAAACTATATTCTTAAAGTAAAATTAGTAGGATTCTTATAAGAAGCTTGAAAGTTCTAAGTTATTACTGAGTTTATATTTGTAAATTTAATAAGTATAGATATCTCCTTAAAATGAAAACTTAACTTATTATTTAAAGAGACTAATAGCTATAAGATTAATATAAGATCTATTTAGCTATATTAGTAAGTATATTCTTTTAAATTCTTATAGTAGTTACTAACTATTTTAATCTTAAGCTACTTTAGTATAATATGATTAATACTTTTATTGAAATAATATTTAATAAAGTAGTCTATATAGAGATATTACTTAGTTATTAAAAGTTTAGAAAAGTCTACTATCTAAATAAAATATTCTATAGTTTTTAAAGGTTTCCTTTCCTCTAATAGTATTATCTAGAGGTAAGTTTTAAATACTTTAGTTTTAAGCTTACTGTAGGAAAGTTATATTACTAACTTAAAAAGTATATTATCTTCTTCTTTTATATTAATAACTATATACTCTCCTTCGCCTCAGAAAATATATCTAAAATACTTGTATTATTAATAGATCTCTAAAAGAAATATTATTTTAAGAGAGGTAAAAACTTATAGTAGTTTCTTAATATTAAGGTTATTTAAAATTAAATAATATAATAACTATAGTTTTCTTAAGTAGTTTATATTAAACAGCTTCTTAAGTATCTTATAAAATATACATAATATATTAAATAGTTTAATATTCCCCTTAAACCTAACAAACTCCTCTTTTAGCTTAATTAAGCTTCTTATATAGAACTTAAATACTACTAATAGTATATTAGCTTTATTAATTATACTATAGTTATAATAAAACTAGATATTACCTATATAGCTAGCTAATCATTCTATTTTCACTAGAACTTTAGAGATAACTACTAAGTTAAGATTAAGTAAATAATATAATATCTCAGTAAGACTAAAAGCCTCTACCTTAAGTTTAACTATGAGGTTAGTAATCTTTCAAATAGCTTTATTATTATTATAGATACTAGTCTTATAGATAATAATAAGAATTAAAAAAAACTTTCAAGTATATACTATATATCTCTTTAGTAGTCTCACAATATAGTAAGCTAATAAATAAGATACTATTACTATTTTAATAACTAAAGTAGAGTTTTTAATATTATTATAAGTAGTATAAGAAGCTATTTTTACTAGCTACCTTATTACTATACTATAGATAAATCTTATAGTAAATACTTTTAGTGGAAGTAAGATATATAAGCTTTATCCAGTAGTCTAAATTAAGTATAATAACTAATAAATAATATATTTTATAACTACTAAAATAATATAACTATATATAAAGTTACAGTATATAGATATCTATAACTACTAGCTATAATAAAAGGCTTAGTAAGGGTATTTTAAAGTTAAGTATATATCCTTAGGAGACCTTATAGCTAATAGCTTTATAAGGTTTCTCTAAAGCTGCTAGTTTAGTATTTTTATCACTCAAATTAATATAACAGACTAGTTAAACTACCTAAAAGTAAGGTAAAAGGAGGAATTTCAGGAGGAGTTACTTATACTAATATTTAAAGATCTTAATAAAACTTTTAACTATTAGTTAGAATTTATAGACTTTAAATCTAATAATAATATAGTTAAAAAAAAGCTTAGGGGCGCCTGAGGTATCTAAAGTACTAGGGGGTATCCTTAGCCTAAATGATAAGGAATATCTAAATAGCCTATAAATAGCGTTACTTTTCTTACTATAGGGGTAGAGGTTTAATAAAAATAATAAAGCTATAAAAGAAGTCTCTTATAAGATATAAATAGAGTATTTAAATTAGTATTATTTAAAAGGCCAGCCTATAGACGCAGCCCTTAAGGCTAGAGATGAATATTAGAAATAATATATTTAAGCGTTAGAGTTTATACTATTTGAGCCTCAGGCACTTATAGCGTCTCTATAAGCTTTACCCCACTTAAACTAGTTAAAATAAAGTCTCGCGTGGTGCGTATAGCTATATTTAGTTATATATAATATATACTAGATTTTACCTCCTAATTATATATAATATAGAGGTTTTATGAGGCCTCTCTGACAGTAGGATACTGGTATATATGCTAATAATATTATTATGCTGTAGTGTTGATTTCTAGAAGGACCCCCTCGGAATACTTTTAGTATACCTTCGGCGATATCCTTAGTATAGTATATATACTGACACTATTTTATTAAACTTCAGATACTATAAATACCTCTGTATCCTCAGTAAGAAGAAGGTAACTGCGTAAGCTTTTAAAGTTTCTTATTAGTGTAGTATATATACTACAGCGTTAACTTTTAGTAAGAGCCTCCTTAGGATATCTTTAGTATACTTTTAGTAATACCCTCTAAGTGATAAAACCTTACTGGATACTCTTTTCAACTGTATTTTATATAGATTTTATTATAGTAGTAAGTGGTTATAATATAGCCTAACTTACTATATATCTTATATATAAATATAAGTGTAGCTTAACCCTTAAGGTAAAGCCTCTTTAATGTTAAGCTTTTAGTAATATTATAACTATTAGCCCTCTTAGTAGTAATAGTTACTCTCTTAGTAGTAGCCCTCTTATTAATACTACTGGAAGTTTTATAGGGCTGTAATATCTTCTAGAGGTATTTAGCTGCTAGGGCCATAGCTTTTAGTTGCTAGTTATTAAACTTTTAGCGTTATAAATACCTCTATATCCTAACTTTAAGGTAGTAAAAGAAGGTAAATATATAAAACCTTAATATCTTAATAGGGATATCTAGAGTGCGGTAAATAGCTAACTATTTAGTGTAGAACTTTAGTAGCAATTAGCTTATATACTTAAGTATATAAAGTATACTATAGAGGTGTAACTTTTATAGGGTAAGGTTAGTTAATAAGTAGTAAGTAAATACTGTAAAATTAGCCTATATAGGGTTTAGTAGTATATAGTAGTAGTTATACTATCAGGTCTGAAAGATATATAATAATTTTATTATACCCTACTGAATTTTCTGTAATCTTAAGATTTCTAGCTGTAGAATATAGTTATCTTAAAATTACTGTTAGCTAATTCTTAATTTTATATAGGGTGGTATTTCTATAAAGGAAGCTATAGGGGTAGCTTGGAGGTTTTAAGTAATCTTAATATTTAGAGGCTATAGATAGAGTAGGTAATAATAATACTAAGCTTACTGTAGGTATACTACTAGAGAAGTATTCTACTATAACCTCTATAAAGGAAGATTATTATTTAAGAAGGTATATAAATACTATTATAGTTACTGCAGTATTATTTAAGCTGCTAGTAGTAAGCTTTAATAGTATAGCTACCAATAATATAGTATAAATAGCTCTATTACTTACTTCAGCTACTTATATTAATATATCTAGCGTAAGAATTACTATATACTTACCGGTAGAGGGTATATTTTTGGATACTAAATTTTCGGAGGCTGTAGGTATCTGGACTACTAGCGTGGCTATTCTTAATATAGATGCTAATACTAAGTAGTTAGTAACTATTTATTATAATAAAGCTATTATTGAAACTTCAGTTTTACCTCCTTAAAGAGGTAGAAGTTGAAAAATTATAAGAGTGTAGCTAAAAGTTTAGGTAAGGGAAGGGAAAGTAGCAAAAGGTAGGTTTCCTTAGGTTGTAAGATTTTAACTTAGTAGGCTAACTGGTGGTAGCTATAAGAAGGCTTTTATTCTATAGTGGCTTTAGGCTCTATTAGTTACATAATCCTAGCTATTCCAGCTCTCCGTATAGGCTATGGGGGACTATATCCTTACAAAAGTATCTTACTAATTAATAGTTAAATTTACTATATATATAATACTTTCTCTTAAATTAATTATATAGAGAAGTTAAGATTACGTAATATCCTCCTCTAAATAATATTTAGAAGTATATTTAATTACTATATTTATA
Organism: Colletotrichum lindemuthianum; assembly: GCA_001693025.2. Classification (NCBI taxonomy): domain Eukaryota; kingdom Fungi; phylum Ascomycota; class Sordariomycetes; order Glomerellales; family Glomerellaceae; genus Colletotrichum; species Colletotrichum lindemuthianum. The sequence continues at coordinate 91,383 of MASP02000116.1, read as the reverse complement.
CTCTTAGTAAAAGCTTCAAGGTAAGTTATATATTTAGTTGGTTTCAAATTAATTAATATTAATTAATAAGGATTTCTTAGAGTTATTAGTATCTTTAAGTATATATTAAAACATTATAAAAGAAAAGTTTATAGTAATATTAATAGTATATTATAATTAGTTAAAACTTTCTGGTATATTACTGTGTAACTAAAGAAAGTTAACTAATATCTTAAAATCCCTTGATATATATTTATAAGGTACTTTTAGAGGCTAAAGTATATATTCTATTTAAGAGCGAAGGTTCTCCAAATCAATATTAGCTTAATAAAAAGAATTTCTAGTATATTCTTTTTCATCTTACTTAGATTATTAATAATAATACTTCTAAATATTATATTATGCTAATTAGTAAGGTAAATCTATTAACCTTTATTATTATTTAAGTAACTTTGAATTTGGGAAGCTATATTATAAAATATTATAGATTATAGGAAGTTACTAAAGTAATTAAAATAATATTTAAGAATCTGATTTTTTAATACAATTTAAAAACATTCAGTCTATATATAATTAGGTATGTCTAACTTTAGATAATAGTTTCTAAAAATATAGATTTTTAATTTGAAGATACTATAAAGAGATTCTTTATATTTCATCTCAAAATTATATATCTTTATGAAATTAGTTATATTCTTAGCTATTAGTATATTAATAGGAAAAGATTTAGTTTCTTAGTAATTATTTATAAAGCTAATATATAAGGAAGAAATTATAGAAGGTGAGCTAGGAAATGTATACTGCTACTTCTAGTTATAAAGAGATTATTAGTTTTATTAATTTTAAAGATCTTATTATTTAAATTATCCTTATTATTAAGGGGTTATATTTATTATTATTATGGACTATACTTGGTGTTTAAGTATAGACTTGGGGTCTATACGCCCTACGTAAGTGCAGCTAGATAATAAGTGATAACTTGTTATTATATCTTTTTTGACGAGGCTATATATATCTTAATTGGTAATACTGTTTATATATGTATGTATATATATATATAGATACTGGAGGTTGAGATACTATTAGCTGCAGTATTATACCCCCAGTTGAAGCTAGCTTTTTATATATAATAAGTTACCCTAATATTTAGGGGTTTAATCTGCAGTTGTATATAGTAATTTATATATAAATTTATTCTCTAGCTAATAGTAACACTGGGAGTATATTACTTAAGTATTTGGAAGCTTCTTCTATAAGGCTATAATAGGTAGATAGTATAATATAATGTTGGGGGGTGGCCCGTGGCTACCTAAGCTACGTCATATGCCAGGCTAGGCTACAGCTATTAGGGTGCCCCTCGGCCACATAGGTGGCTGTGAGACCTTCCCCTCTTTATATATACATTCAGCGTCACTTTTAGCCTTATTACCTGTGAGTAGTGATAGGTTATAAGCCTAGGTTGTTAACGGATTTTTATTGCCTATAAGAACCGAATAACGCCTCTTTTATTTTAACCTCTCGCGCGATTTCAAACTAGTCGATATTAATCAAACGAAAAATGCAATAAAAATAAACAGCCGATCGATTTTCAAATAAAATAAAATGATAACCTCCTTAACTATATACTCTATAGCCTCTAACCCTTATGATAGCTAACTAGTTATGTTATTGAATAGTTATATTATCTATTCCTAAACTTAAAGGTAAGTCTAACTAGTCTTCTTAGTATATATTAATTAATATAATATTTTAAGTAAATAGAGTTAAGAAATATATTAACTCTAATTTAGCTAAACCTATAGCTAATACTCCAGTGTATACAGTATTGGAGAATAATTAAGATATAGTATATAACTTATTAATTTTATCTTATAACACTCTAATTAATAAACTACTGAACGCTAGGTAGACTAATAATAGTAACCTATGTATATTAATAAAGATACTTAAGAAGTATATTCCTAGGGTCTCGGAAGATACTATTAGTATCTTTATTAATACGTTTACTCAGAGAAATACTTAAGACTATAAAACCCTGCATAATATATTAAAATATATATAGTATTTATAAACCTATATTATAAGTTTCTGTAGCCAGAATACTAATTATTTCTAAGCTATTATACTTCTTAACTACTTTAAGATAAAGCTACCTAATATATATAAACACTATACTAATAATAATAAGAAACCTAAATAAGCTAAAATTATTAAAACTATCTATACTCTTACTTAAGATAAGAAGTAAAAGATAGATTTTACCTTATATAGAAAGATTATAACTACTAACAGTAATAATATATTAGGTAATACTTTAGATAATACTCCTACTAAGAAGAAGGATAGTAAATACCCTTACTATAAGAGAAATTACTTAGCTTTAAAATGCTAGACTGCCTACTCTAATCTTATCTCTACAGATTATAAGTATCATAAGTAACTTTTAGCTTATACTGCAAAATATATATATAGTAAGGATTACTTCAATATATTAACCTCTATATTAACTTCGTCAGTTTTTATTAAGGAAACTATAACTATTATCAGTAGATCAGCCATTACTGATCTTACTATTTAAAAGCTATTCATAATATTTAAAGCTAGCTATACTACAGTTAGTAATAAAACTATTATAAACTTTAATATTTTAGTTAATTTAGATTATTTAAACTCTATTTTTAATAATCTTACTCTCTTTATATTATATTATATTTATTAAGACCTCCAGCTTTTTACTACTACTAATAGTATATCTATTTAATCTGAAAGTATAGATATTATCTTCTTTTTGGTAGAGGATCTTACGAACCTCTCTAAGACTATTAATTAAACTATTAAGGAAGTTCAATATAACCCTCTCAGTCTAACTAACCTTCTCAGCCTGGGAAGCTTTTGAAAAAGTAATATTAAGTATTAATTTCAGTATTACAAGTTTTATTAATATATAGTCTTATTAGGGCCTCACTAAAGTCCGATAGGTAAATAATATCTATATTATTAATACTTCTAACAGTATTACTATTCCTATTACTATAGTTTTTAGTTTCACTAGAGTTAAGATAAAAGTCTATCCTACACTTAAGATAATATACTAACACCTTATCCACACTCATCTATCGTAAGTTATTAAAGCCTGCCGCTATATAAGTATTCAATTTACTTAAGATAAAATTAACTTTTTTTACTATAAGGTATACTACTTTACTAAATTGACAGAGATTATTAACTATAACGCCTCTCTCCCACTCACTTAGGTAGGTAAAAAGATTTATCTAGACCTTATTAAAGTTAAGCTATTATTAATAATAAGTAAAAAGTATACTCTCTATTTTCTTAATCACTATAGTAAATATTACTAGCTTATTTTACTTAATACTTACTACTATAAGGTTATACTTAAAGTTATTAAGAACTTCAATAATAGCTTCACTAATATAACTATTTTAACTGTGAAGTTATAAGTATATAATAATGCTTCTAAGCTTAAGAAGATACTGAGAGACCCCTATTTTTCGGATACTTATTTGAACCTTACTACAGTATATATACCCTCCATAAATAAAGTAATTAAATATACTGGCTGGACTATTATTAAAGTGGTATACACTATACTTATTAATAACAGTCTCCCTAAGGAGCTCTAGGACTATATTCTTAACATTACTATTTAAATCCTCAACCTTCTCCTATAAGCTAATAAAAGTAAACTCAGCCCTTATAAAATTATAGTAAAAAAGTTAAACTTAATAAAAGATTATAAGTTTCTATATATTAAGTATATCTAAACGTTCAGATATATTACCTATATTTATAAGAAGAATAGTAAGTATCCTCCTTACGCCGCTAAGATAGAGGTATATATTATAAAAAGCTTCCTTATTAATTATACTTCTTTATATAGCTATATCTACTATATTTATATCCCAGACGTAAAGAAAATTCTTTACTATTATAATATTCACTTTTATAAAAATTCTAATAAAACTATTTTACACCCTCTTAGAAATCACACTAAACTAAATAATATGAATTATAATATTCTATTTAATAAACTAAACTTATAGATCTAGTATCCTAACTAAATCCCAGATTAAAACCCTACTAATATAGATAACTCTTTATTTAAGGAGAAGTATAAAACCTAACTATTATATCTAACTGACGATCCTTATATTATAGAATATATAATTCTTCTGCCAGAGGAGTATATTCCTATTATACCTACTACTAAATAACCTACTAACCTTCTAGATAATAAGAATAATAATAACTTTATAGATACTATTTAATAATAAGAGTTAGATTATTTAGATTCTAACGTTAACTTACTTATAATAGAACTAGCTGATATTTTTACTGTCTCTACTTTAGGTTAGCCTTATTATACTACTATAGTAAAGCTACCTAGCTATTATTATAAAGCTTACAGTCTTTATTCTTATAAGAAGAAAGTCTATCTTACTGTGAAGGGCTGGACCTAAGCTTATTTAACCGGAAGGTAGCGTAAAATACTGTTTATTTAGAACTAAGGAGTAAAAGAGAAATCTTTATAAGTATATAGAAAAGTCTATATATATAATACTATATAGAGCCTATTAGGGCCTTATTTAGGCGAGAGAGTTAACTTCAGATACTTAAGTATAGCTCTAGCTAGATATTTAGATATAGCTTATAATATTACTTTCCTCCTCTCTAGCTGCTGCTTAGTAAGGAACTATAAACTAGATCTTTATTATTATCTATAATTAGATTATAAATTACTTTATACTGCTCTAATACTACTATATCTATAATAATATTAATAAGCTTCTATATAGAATTTATATATTCTTCCTATTTAACTAAAGTTTCTTATTAGTATCCTCTCTCTATTTAATATATTCTTACAGTAAGAATATTTTTAACTAATTATTTAGCCTCCTTATTATTATCTACTAGTAATAGTAGCTAGCTATTAACTATAATCTACTTAAGTAGCAAGTTAGTAGTAACCCTCTAGAGTAAATTTATATAAAACTATAAGTAAATAAACTCCAGAATATTTAACTTTATAATATATAGTAAGAAGATTTTCACTACTATATATTTATAGTATAATTAGGCTAACTTTCAGTTTAGCTTTAGTAACTTATAGTTAAATATATTTAACTATATTTTATTACTAACCTAATATTAATCTACAGAAAACTAAATCTTATTTACTTAAGCTTCTAATTTCTACTAAATAGTAACTATCTCTATATAGATATATATTATTACTAATTATATCTTCTTAACTAACTAGGAAGTAGTAGCTTTACTATTACTAAGTAGTTCTATATACTTCTTAGTAACTAGAATAAAGTCAATATAATACCTATAATCTATAAAGAAAAATATAATCTCTATTATACTATACTGCTAGTTACAGAAAGCTAACTATATAATAAACAGTAGGTTACTCTAGTTATCCCAAAATTAATAGATAAATACCCTTAAAATTACTTAAATCTCCTAATTATATTATTTTATAATTCTATTAGTTTATAGATAGTAACTAATACTTAATAGATATATAATATTTATTAACCTATAGAACTATTTTTAGAAGTAATTTACCTAGTGAAGCCTTCTATTACTTATAATAAAATATAATATTCTATAGAATCTATAATAATAACTAAGAAACTACTAAGTATATATCTCTACTTCTATTATATCTATCTCCTTCAGTATAGAAACCTTACTTAGTTAATTAATAATAACCTAAAAGTAATAGCTACTTTATATTTTTATAAAAAGTAAGTTAGTAATAAAATCTATTAATAAATTAAAATATAACTAGTTAGATACTAGTAGAAACTTCAGAAATCCTGTCTTAACTTACTGCTAGATATAAATACCTCTATATATATTATAGTTATATATAAATTAGTAGATACTTTATAACTATCTAGACTAGTAAAACTATTAGCTTATAATCTCCAGTATATTATTATATCCTAAATAACTTATAGGAGAGAAATTATATAACTTCTATACTAATCTAATTCTAAATTTATTAAGAAAATTATTATTCTCTTTACTACCTAATACTTAAAATCTCTCTATAAAAGTAAGTTATCTTAATATATTAATAGTATACTTAGTAATCTGGATCTTAATATAGAAGTTAGAAGGAAAATTATACCTTCCCTACTAAATTACTATAAAGATCTATTAATATAAAAATACTCTCTTAGTAGTATAATCTTATATCTTTTATAAATATAACTTTCCTTTAAAAACCTAAGTATTAGTAATATTTATATATTCTACCTAGGATCTTATAAAAATAGTAATATTTAGAATAATTTATATTACCTATCCTTATTATCTCTTATTATTCTATTTTTTAGAAATATTCTATTCCCTCTAGAAGAGAATATTAAAGGTTACTATTTAGATACTTAGTTAATATTTAAGGTAAAAACTATATTAAGATAACTTCTCTACCTACTAGCTTTACCTCTCTATAAGTTATTATTTCTTTATAAAATACTTTAAATCCTTGTAGTTAGTAAGAATTTTAAAATTCCTAATATTCTATAGCTTCGCTCTCTATATTTATAAATAAGTTAGTATTATAAAAAGCTCCTTATTATAAATTAGATAATGAAACTCTATAGGAGTTAGATATTAAAAGTAGAAAGCTACTAGATACCTTACTTTAGCCTTATTATCTTAAATTAATATACTTTCTAGAATATATTCTAAATAGTCTATCTCTATTATTATTAGAATATTAGGATTAAACTTCTATAAAACTAACTTTATAATAAAAAATTATTTCAGTATAAGAAAAACCTCCTACTACTCTAGTTTCTAGTTAAAAAAATAGACTTCTAAGTTAGGTAGTTTAAAAACTTTATAATAATATTATACTAAAGTATAAAAACCTTATAGTAGTTTATAAATCTAAAGAAACTATAGATATCTTTCAGTAAACTGAAGGGAAGCTAGTTAGTAATAACTTCTAATTTCTTAGAATTATAAGAGAGATCTTTTCTAGCTAATATAATAAACTTAATATACTTAACTATAATAATAGAAAATTTATATTTCTTAGAATCTAACTTAAAATCTATATTAGTAAGATAGCTAAGTATTTAGTAAACTTTCTCCTTATATTTCTTTTATAAACTATTAATATAAATAATAATATTATTAATATATACTATAATAAAATTATTAAGAAACTATTATAAGTAACTATTAATATACTATTAAAATATAAGAGAGATATCAGTAAGTCTAAAGGAATATACTATCTATTTAAAAAAATATAATATATCTAAAAAACTATTTTCTCGTAATCTATCTTATTAATTCTAATTATATAGAATATAGTAATACTATTAAGCTTAATATACTAATAAATAGTAGTAACCCTCTAGAGAGTTTCTAATATAAGGAGAAGGAGATAATAATTCTTCTTTATAATTATATTAAAAGCTTTATAATCTATATAGAAATATATTCCTCTATTTAGTTTTCTTATAAGAAAAACTACAATATTAGTAAACAAACTACTTATTTTAATAAATTTCTTATTAAGTAAATCCTCTAGAATCTTCTTAAATATTAGAAGCTTCTTTTATAATATATTATAGAGAGATCTCTATAGGAAGTTTAAATTCTATTCCTTATTATTAGGAATTAATAGGATATAGAAATCTATCTCTAATTAGCTGGGAGGTAGTTAGTATATTAAATCTAAATAGAAAAAATCCAGAACTTCCTTTAAGATATTTATAGGAATATAATCTCTTAAGTTTACCTCTATTTTTAAGACTAATATTTTATTAATATCTACTAAACTAATAGATATAATCTAATAGAAACTTAATATTTTATTAGTATATTATATAATATACTAATAGATAAATATAAATAAATTAGTATTAAGTAGCTAAGCTAACTGGATCTCTTTAAGCTATACTGGCTTATCCTAATATTCTAGATATACTATTATATTATTCCTTGTATATATTATGTATTAGGCTTCAGTATTATAGATAATATAATTATCTTCTATCTATAGCTACTTAAAATATAAAAGTAACTATAAACTCTTTATAATATAGATATAAATCTTCTATATATAACTACTAACTTCTAAAATTAGAATAGCTACTTCCTAAATATCACTAAATAATAACTTAATAGTATATTCTCTTATTTATCTCTTTAACTTATTAACTAGTAAGAAGTAAAATTTCTTTATAAAAAAGATATTAATAATAATATAAGTATTACAGTCTATATTAATAAGTATATTAATAAAATAACGTTTATTAATTCTAGTCTGAATAGTAACTAACTACTAATTACTTATTTATTCCTTTTTCTATTATTTCCCCTATTTTATTACTTGTATTTTAGTTAACTTTAGAATCTAACTTCACTCTAAAGTTACTTTTTTTCCTAAATCCTCACTATCGCTAGATAGAGTAATACTATCTTCCTAATTATCCCCAATATAATCTGAAGTAGCTATAGTTTTTATAACCTTTATATTAATTTTCTTATACTTTTAGACTTTATAATTCCTATAAATATAATCCTTCTTACTACTATTAAAATATTAGTAAGTATCTTAGTAGTCTTTAGAGTGTTCCTTAGAAATAGAGAAGACGTTACTAAAGTTTTAATATTATTATTACTTTTAATTATTTCAGTTATTATAATATTACTTTCTATACTATAGGTAGTAGATCCCTAGTAAGGTAGCTAATAGTATACTAATATCTCTTTTATATATTTAAGCTTCTAAATTATATCTTAAATTTTAAATAATTAAAATCTATACTCTATAGAAAGGTTAACTATAATAAGTAGCTTCTTAAAATAGAGAAGTAAGATAGCCTCTAGTAGGAAGATCTAAATTATATCTAACTATATATACTCTCTAGTATTAGCTAGAATCTCTTTAAATTAAAGTAGAAAGATAGTTAGATATTTATTTTCCTTCTATCTAAGATTCCATAGTTAGGTAATAATATGAAGCTAACTATTAAAATTTAGGTAAATTCTATTAAAGTAATTTATAAAATTATTTAGATTATAGAAATTCTCTAATCCTCCTATTATATAGTAAATTTTAACTACTTACTGAAAACTAAAGTTTAAATAGAAGTAAATTGACTATTAGTATTCCTAATTATTATTAAAGAAATAGTAGTTAATCTTAAGTTTAGCTTTTATCTATTAGATTTATATTTAGTATTTCTTCTATTTACCTAAAAACTTTAGAAATAAGAAATGAAACTTCCTCTAGTAATTAGCTACTAATAGAAATATAATAATATTATTAATCTTAAGGGTTATTATTCTAATAGATATTATTCTAGAGGTTACTGAAATATTCTAATATAAGCTAGAAATATCTATTATAATAGTTACCTAGAGGTTATTACTTATTATAGTATCTTATTTTACTAACTTATATAAAAACTTATTAATTATCTAGTAGAGGGAACATAAAGTATATTATAATTACTACTAAAGTAGTTTATTTATAAAGTTACTATCTATAAAGATATTCTAGGAGATTTTAATATTCTCTATTACTCTTTATATTAGTTAGTTAGTTATTTGTTATATAGTATTATATTCTAGAAGCTATATTTAACTAGATTATATACTTAATTAGTAGGAAGCTACACTCTACTTAGTATTATCTATATAGTAAATAAAACTAAGTTCTAAATATATAAAAAGCTGAATCTAAACTTATTTAACTAGAAAGTAGTATAAAATACTATTTATTTAGAATTCAGAAGTAAAAGAAAAGCTTTTACGAGTGTATAAAAAAGTCTGTATATATAGTATTATATAGGGCCCACTGGAGCCCCACCCAGGCGAAGGAGTTAGCTTCAGATACCTAGGCATAACCCTAGCCGGACATCCAGGCATAGCCTGTAACACTTACCGCTAATATTTATATTAATCCAGATACCCTAATTACTATTACTCCTCTTACTACTACAGTATTATTAAAAGTTCTTCCCCCAGGTTATTCTATCCCCCGCACTATTAAGGAAACAAAAGAAAATCCTCTCTAACTTTCCCACTAGAAACCTATATATAATACCAAAATATAATAGATAGTTAATAAAGAAACCTTCTATCTTATTAATAAACTCTATAATACTAAGATCCTTCTAGGTATATAGACTTTTAATATTAAGACTAATATCTCTAATAATATAATAAGATTTAAGGCTTAATAGGTTATATATAGTAACTATAAAAAAGATAACGAATCTTCTTAAGAGATCTATACTACTATAGTAACTACTACTACTATATACCTCTTCTTCACTATTATTACACTCTATTATCTTTTATTTAAAATAGATAATTTCAATACTACCTTCCTCACAGCATTAGTCACGCATAATATTTAAGTTTATTTTTATTAACCTATAGATTACTCCAATAAATCAGATAAAGTCTAGTTACTCCACAAGACACTTTATAATTTCTATAAAAGCCTCCTTTAGTAATTTCAGCTTATTAGAACGGAAATAGAGAAGATTAGTTTTATACTTATTAAGAAGGAGATTTACCTCTTTATTAACAAAAGTCTCAACACCTACACTCTTATATATATTAACGACAATACTATAGCTACCTTCACACTTAAAATTATAAAGAAAGTTTATAAGATACTTAAGATAGTATACTTCCTTAAGAACCTTAGTATCACTACCTATTTTTTAGAATTTCAAATTTACTATAACAATATAAAGATCTTTTTATCTCAGTATAAATATATTAACTCTATTTTATATTAATTTAACTATTATAAACTTTACATTATTAAGATTCCTCTCCCCACAAATAAGGACCTTCTAATTATATAGTCTAAAGATAAATATAATAATTAATTATATTAGCTTTATATAAAGTAAACTAGTTACCTTAACTAGTTAGCTACTAATATTTAACTAGATATTACTTACGCTATAAGTAAACTCTACTAGATAAATACTAACCCCTCTCTTACATATTAATATACTATTAAATACCTTTTTTAATATTTTATTAATACTATTAGTTATAATATTATTTTTAGAGAAATAGATCCCCAGATAGATCTAAATCTCTACACTATAGTAAATACTACTTTTACTAATAACTAACCTTTATATATATTAACTGGTAAGTATATTATTTACTTTACTAACTTCCTAATCACCTAGAAATTGAAGAAATAGATAATTCTTACTCTAAGCTTTATAGAAGCAGAATTTATTAACCTCACACCCACTAATATATCCCTTAAGTGGATTTAATAATATATTAAGTAGCTACTAAACTAATAGATTACTATACTTATAATCTTATTTACAGATAGTATAAATACTCTCACTAATATTATAAACTTACTAAATAAAACTTATACCTAAAATATTAATATATAGTATAAGTAGATAATCTAAAAAGTTAATAATAATAGTATAATTACCTTATATCTTATTAAAAATATTAATATAACTACTAATAATCTCACTAAGACTCTAAATACCATTAAGTATAAGGATTTCATCAGATTACTTAGAATAGTAGACAGTTTAGATTAAAGAAAGTCTCTCGAGAGATCAAGTAACTAGATTAATCAGCACCCAACTATATAGCTTTAACGCTATAAAGCCCAAAAGTATTTAACTTTCGTAAAACTCCTCAATTTTAGAGTTTTCAGATAAAACTGACAGTTTTAATAATTTCAACGTTTTTACCAGTTTTTTCATGTATTTTAGCAGCCTTTAGGTCTAGTCTGAGGGGGAGTATTAGGGGGTGGCCTGTGGCCACCTAAGCTACGTCATATGCCAGGCCAGGCTACAGCTATTAGGACGCCCCTCAGCTATATAAGTGGCTGTAAGACCTTCCCCTCTTTATGCACACATTCAGCGTCACCTTTAGCCTCATTGTCCGTGAGTAGTAATATATAATAAAAGTGGAAGAGTGAAATATATATTATATATTATATCTAGTATTTAAGTATAAACTTAAAATCTATATATCTTACTTAAATACAGCTAGATAATAAGTGGTAACTTATTATTACATACTTTTTAATAAGGCTATATATAGCTTAATTAGTAGTACTATTTATATACGTACGTATATACGTATATAGATACTAGAGGCCGAGATACTATTGGCTGCAGCAGTATGCTTCCCGGTTGAGGCTAACCCTTTATAATTATTAATAATAGCGGAATAATTATAAATCTTTTTCTTTATTAAGATATTTCATAGAATTAATTTCCTAAGGTAGCTGGATAAATATTAAGCTTTATAAGAATTTAATAAGTTACTTTTTATTATTACTTCTAGAAAGTAGAATATATCTACTGGATGAAAGTAATATCTTTCAGAAAGTCTGGTTAGTTATTAATAAATATCTTAAAGTCTCGTAATTTAATTACTATTTCTTAAACTTTCGTGTTAGTTTATAAAATAAACTTTTCTAACTTTTTAAGGATTATAAAAGTCTAGTAAATATATCAATATTTAATATTAATCTTAATATTATAAATAAGAAACGTATTCTATAAATACTAAGATATTTATTTATCTTTAATAACTTATATCTTCTCTGGCTACTCTTTCAAGTTATCTTTGAAGAAGTTTAGGAGATTTCTGCTAAAAAGGTAATTATATATATATATATATAAATATATTACTATAATCTTTTTAATCTGGTTATTAGTATAGTTAATTTAGTTACCTTTGCTTTATATCTATAGTGGTATCTAAGCTCTTTACCCTATATATAGTTCTAACTGTAAATTATATCCTGAAATAGCATTTATGCTAATACTAGCTTGCAACTAATTTAAATAGTAATACAATTATCTATTATTATGGATAATTATTTTCCTCGTTATAATATTCAATTCTATAATGAAGAAAGATCTTGTAGTAACAATTAATATTAGGTTTTATAAGGCTAGAGTTTAATATATATAGCTGAAAGTAACTATTAGGATTATAAAGTTAAGAATCTTTATAAACTTCTTAAAGATAGAATAAAATAGAGGGCTGAAAGCTAAATATTCTATAATTTATTACTTTTCTATATTCATTATAATAAAACTAGAGTTTCCCTCAAATTTATATAGCTACCTGCAACTAGGGAAATATAATAGCGGAAACTAAATATTTTATTATAATTTCTATAACCGGGGATATTAATACCTTCTATAGGGTCTAAGTAATATTATAAGTTTTAATATTAATAAGTAAACTCTGGATATTAAGAAGAAAATTATCTAGCTTTTCTATAATATACTATATTAAGCTAATAGTATTAGAGATTAGTTATTAATTAGATGATATTCTAATATTGATATACTATATTAGTTAGTAGATATTTTAAAGTATTATAATATTATAATTACTGGGGTTTTAGATACTATATAGCTATATTAAATATAATTATATCCTTATTATTATTATTTATATATTAGCTATACTTAATTAAAATATTAAGATTATTTACTAATAAAAGTAAGCTAAATTCTATTATACTTATATAGTAATTAGAAGTTAGTATATATTAATAACAGAAAACTTTTATATTAGTAGCAGAAAACTTTTATATTAGGAGTATAAAGTTTTATCTTAGGGGTAAGTAGGATGTAGTAAGGATATTAAGGTTATAGATATTAAGGTTATAATAAGTATTTAAATAGAGTAGCTATAGTTANNTAGTTAGTAGTAATTAAATCTCTTAAGATATTTAAATTATATATAGTATAAGAATATAAGGATGTAAGGATATAAGGTTAATATAGAAGAAGTTACTAGTTATTTATTATTGAAAAGATTAATATAGAGTAGGTATACTAGCTACTACAGCTATAAGGGGTTTAGGTTCAGATTAACTTGGAGCTAGCTGTAGTAGTTAGCGGGGGGCAGGAAGGCTAAAGTTAGACTTTAGGGGGTAATATATTCACTAATAGCTGCAATAGAGAGTAAGCTATTAGCTCCTCCTATTAATATAGTGAAAATTATATTTTCCAATAGAATCAAAAGCTTTTTATTTACTGAAGATTTTATTATTAAGAAGAAACTTTGGTTTAATCGATATTCTTACCCCTAAAGGGGTTAGATTACTTATTATATTAAGGTTTTTAAGAGATCTTCTAGAAATTTCTATTAACTTAAATATTCTACTTATTATTTCTTCATTATAGGGAAATTACAAAGAAATATAAATCAAAAGAGAAAAGAAGCGAAAATTAGAAGTTCCTATTTTTAACATTTACTATTTCTTTTTATTAATATTATATAAATAAAACTTAAGTTTAGAGAGAAAGACTATCTACTACTTAAATAAAAGAAAAGAGGAAAAAGAATAGAAAGGTATAAAAAAAAGAAATATAAGGAAGTTTAGAGAAACTTAAATTATTATGAACTTCTTTAATATAGAAGTTTAGTAAGCTTTATAATAAAGATATTTACTAAATATACTAATATAAGATATACTTGGAATTTCTTCCGTAAGTTAACTTTAAATATACGTTGATATCTAGCTACCAGAATTAAAATATATTAGTATAATTATTAGTACGATATTACTTTACCTTAAGTTAGGTAGGAGGTTATTATTAAAAATATTAGAATAAATCAGGAGATTAGTAACCTTACTTTAAGTTAAATTTAATAATTTCTATTATTATTTCTATCTAAATAAATTTTATTAATTTATACTAAATAGTAATAGTAAGGTTAATTACTAATTAATATTACTTTTACTAGGGAAAGATGTATTATATATATTATAATATATAGTATACTAATAAGGTTAACAATATTAATATTTAGAATATATAACCTATAGGCTATATATAGGCTAAATCTGAATACCCTAGGTAATTAGTTATTAATTACCTAGCGGGTGGTAATAACTGGTAGCTAGTCATTACTAGTGGCTAGTTTCTACCACTAGGCTATACTATATAAATAATATACTATAGTGCTCTAATAGCCTTATAGCTATTACGTTACTAATATTATTAAAGATACCCTCTTTTTAAAGTGGCTTTTCTTTGCTATACTTCTTATATTCTATATACTTTATTTTACTGGTAGTAATAGGAATGCTATTTTAGGTATTTAATTCTAATATAGCTAAAATATTACTGAATATTTCCATTATATTCTTAAGTATATTTATATTCTTATAATAATTTAGAAGGTATACTTAAGTATTAACTACTTATTAAAGCTATTATTAAATACTTATTAAAGCTATTATAAAAGGGAAGAATCGTTGAACGTTTTCCAGGCTATTAGAAATAGCTACTTTTAAGCTTGGTTTTTTAACCACCTTAGATATATAACCTCAATAATATAAATAATATTAACTTTACTCTGTAGCCCAGCTTTACTAGAGCCTCTTACTTAGGCTCTTAAGTTTTCTCTACTCCCCCAGATATATTAAATAAAGTGTAGAGATATAAAGTATATCTGAAAAAAGGGTTTTTAGATGTAACTACCGTAGGCTGAGTTTATTATAGTTAAAGGAATACCTTTTTGAAGGTAGCTAATTTAGATATAGTTACTAAAGAAATAGAGAGGTAAAGAGTGAAGTAAAGTTAAAAGAGAAAGAAGTAACTAGTTAAAAACCAGTATAGTAAGAGTATCTGAAAGGTATCTTGAAGAAGTTAACTATAATGTCAAGAGGTAACGTAAGTATACCTTAAGATAGGTAGCATTATATATATATATTTCAAAGAAATATATAGAGGCACCTTAAGATAAATAGCACCATACATATATTAAAAACAAGAATTAAAAAGAGGTTCTCATAAGTA
Source organism: Colletotrichum lindemuthianum (assembly GCA_001693025.2). Classification (NCBI taxonomy): domain Eukaryota; kingdom Fungi; phylum Ascomycota; class Sordariomycetes; order Glomerellales; family Glomerellaceae; genus Colletotrichum; species Colletotrichum lindemuthianum. The sequence continues at coordinate 75,550 of MASP02000116.1, read as the reverse complement.
TAGGTTGCATGCAAATTAATAATAAAAGAGGGTAAAGGTATCCAAAAATACCAAAAGTAAGCTAGACTGAACCTATAACTATAAGAATATAGTAGAGGCCCTAATATGGGTCTTTTCACACTATATAGAGGGTTTATGAGGAAGTAAAATAGCTTGTATTATTACGGCTGAAATACGTAATTTTAGGGGTATTTAAACCCTTAAGATATGGCTTTTAGGCTATAGCATATGCCACTATTTATATAGTCTATATGTTTTCATATAAATAAAATGTAATTTCTATAATATCATATTATTAGTTATAGAAAGCTAGCTATATAATAGGTAGTAGATTACCCTAATTACTCTGAAATAAATATATAAATACTTGAATATACTTCAATTTCTTATTTATATTATTCTATAATTTTATTACTTTATAGATAGTAAATAGTATTAAGTAAATATATGATATTTATTAGCTTATAAAACTTCATTTAGAGGTAATTTATCTAGTTAAACTTTCTATTACTTCTAACAAAGTATAATGTTTTATAATATCTATAGTAGTGACTATAAAACTGCTAGATTGTTATAAACTTAAGCCTTAGGGCTGATATAGAATACTGCTATATAGACTCTATAGAGCTACCACCCCTATAGTTTAGTAAAGAGATTTCACTATAGGTATAAACCTTTTAAGCTTATTGTAATACTATTTAGATACTACTAGGTTACCTCTTATAGCTAGCTTCTAATATTAATAAACTTCCTACCGTAATTTACCCTAGCACTTAATTATAAACTAAATAGATAATATTAACAATAATAAATATAATAGTAAATATTAATATTATAGAATTCTCAATAGAGGTTGAAGTAAACTAATAGTAAATAAACTTAATTATAGATAAAGATTAAGCTCTCTAGAAGATTCTTATATAATATTAATAAAATTATAAAGTAGTTTTATAAATTATATAAATCTTCTTTACACAAAAAAAGCTTTTTCTAATTGGTATGCCCTTTAATAATAGTATACTTTACTTGTCCTTATGGAAAATAATTATATAATATAAGCTTAAGGTTAATTAGGCTTTTATTAGAAAACTAAATAAACGTTTAGTAATTTCTACAAACTTATTTGTTACTGAAGGTTTAAATAGAAATTAGTAACTTCTATATAACCTAAAGGCTTTTGTATAGCTAGAACTCTAATTTTTCCCTTTACTATTTTACTGAATATTATAAAAGCTTTTACTATAATATTTAAGCTTTTCAGAAAATATAATACTTTTAGTAAAAGTCTATATAGATATTAACAGAATTCTTTATTAAATTCAAATTAGCTATAGATTAAGCAGGGGAATATATTTTAGCAGGAAATACTTAACTAAATTACTTATAGCTAGCTATTTTCTACTGAATTCAGATAGCTACTAGTAGCTATAATATTAGCTAAATAGATTATTATACTATAGTTTAGTATTACTATATAATTACTATAAACCTTAAGATTCGTGATATAAAGTTATGAAACTATAGTTAATTCTAAATTTAGCTATAAATAAAACCTCGGGAGGGGCTAATAGCTTGCTCTCTATTATAACTATTAGTAGATATATTACCTCCTAAAGTATAACTTTAGCTCTCCCACTTCCCGCTAACTACTGCAGCCGGCTTTAAGATAATCTGAAGCTAAACCCCTTGTGGCTATAGCTAGCATACCCACCCAACATTAACCTTTTCGATAATAAATAACTAATAACTCCTTCTATATTAACCTCACGCTCTTATACCTTTATATCCTCACGCGCTTATATTCTTATACTATATATAATTTTAATATCTTAAGAGATTTAACTACTACTAACTATAGCTACTTTATTTAAACACTTATTATAACCTTAATATCTGTTACCTTAATATCCTCCAGACTCCCCAGATGAAACTTTATACTCCTAATATAAAAGTTTTCCGCTACTAAAACGAAAGTTTTCCGCTACTAATATAAGCTAACTTATAATCTCTATATAAATATAGTGGAATTTAGTCTACTTTTATTAGCAGATAATCTTAATATTTTAAATAGATTAAGTATAGCTAATATATAAATAATAATAATATAGATATAAATATATTTAATATAGTTATATAATATTTAAAACTCTATTAATTATAATATTATAATATTCTAAAGTATCTAGTAATTAATATAGTATCTTAATATTAGGATACTGTCTAATTAATAACTAGTTTCTGAAATTATTAGCTTGATATAATATATTATAGAATAGTTAGATAATTTTCTTCTGAATTTCTAGAGTCTACCTATTAATATTATATGAGAATAGCTATAGCATCTATTCTGCCGTGTAGCTATTCTAGCTTATATAAGGCCTAACCGGCCTATTTATACGTATTTAAGCGTTCTATTCTAGGTTAAATAGATTATACTTTTTAATAACCTACATTCAGACTATATACTATACTATTTATTTATTATAGTTATAAGTCTAATTTTGTTTAATTATCTTCTGAACTCCTATTAATTATTTTAGTATGAAGAAATAAATATCTTTTCAGATCTATTATAACTATTCCAATATAGTATTTTTAACTGTTAGTAGTCTTAACACTAAGATTAAGCTATCTAATAATACTGATTTTAACTAGTAGTATATTACTCTTCGATTTTATATAACTAGTTGAGATATTTAGAAATACTTTAATCTAGATATTATACTAATTATTAATATTATAAAACTACTTAATCTACTAAGTTTTAATATTTAGCTATCTATAGAAAATATTACTTAAGAAACTAAAAATTTAGATTTATATATAGTTGAGACTATAGGTATTTTTAATTATTACTCTATAGATCTTAAGCTTTAAGTAGTTTATAAATCTAATTGTAAGGATATTAAGAAATACTATAATGTAATTTAAATATAGGTAGATATAACTATTAATAATAATCTTCTCACGCTAGCTAAAATAAAACTTCTTAATAATAATAATATATCTTTTAAAGTATTCCTTAAAGTTTTAAAATATTAATATACTTAAAATAAGTTAGTTATATAATAGAGAGTCTAGATAGAATATAAGAGAATTCTGGAAAATGCTAATTTAAATATTTCTATTTCAGCTTAGTATAATAAGTAGTATATAATTTATCTTTAAGTAGTTATATTTAATATTCCTAAGATTAAGAGTATACTTATAGTTAAAAAGTAGCTTCAAACGTTTAGCTACTATATTACATTTAGTTAGGTTTCTAGATATTACTAAAAAGTAATTAAGAATAAGATTCTTAACTTACTAATTATCAATCTAGCCTAATATAGAGAGATTTTCACCTTTCTGATATATATTAATAAAAATTCAGCTAAAAGTTAAGCTAAAATACTACTTATATTAGCTACTCTCACAGAGAGATTAGATAATATAACTTAATCGAAATTGAAATATCTATATAACTAGAGATAGTATTTATATTCACTTAAGGATTATAAATATATTAAGTATACTATTACTAGTACTTATAGTTAATTTCTTAATATTTATATATAACGTACTACTTAAAATATAGTAATTAATAAAATTAATAACTTTAAACTATATAGATTCTACTAGAAGCTAGTTAAAAAGGAATAACTTAATAATAAAAGTTATATAGCTAAAGTTAAAGAACTATCCTCAGACGATTCTAAAGCTAAAGTAACTCCCTCAGGCGGTAAATTTAGTAGAAATAGTTAGTATCCCTCAAACTTAATATATATTAATATTAACCTCTCTCTTTTTAAATAGTTAAATACTAATATACCTCTAGATGTTTTTTCTACTACTTAAGGATCTTACCTACTTTCAGTAAATATAAGTTTTAATAATTAAAAAGTAGTTTATATTACTAATTTTATAATACTATTTAAAGAGGAATCTTTCAAGTTAAGTTAAGAGATAGATATAATTCAGTATAACGTAGCTAAGTTTCTAATTATCAGATAAGGTAAGTATATAATTTAGAATATTCTTAACAGTCTAAAAGAGAAAAATATACTTAATTTAATATTAGATAATATTATTTATATTAAAGACTTTTATACTAACGTTATTTTAGAAGCTTTACTCCTCAAAAAAACTAAGATTTAGTATATAGAACTTAATTATATATTTAAATATAAGTTACTTAACTACTTTATTATAATAAGATAACTATTGAGAAAGTATAACTTTATCTTTCTTAAATATAAGCTACTTTCTAACTACTTAATAGTCTATTTAAATACTTCTAGTATAATCTCAGAGTTACTTTATATTCTACTATTATAATTGTAACCTTTAGTATCTCTACTAAATAATAAGTCTAATAATATTCTAATTTAGTATTTTTATATAAACTACCTTAATCTTAATACTCTTAAATATCTAATTTTTAATATTTAGGGAGTAAAGATTATAAACCTAAAGTAATTAGACTATTCACACTATATAGAAACTTATTCTCAATAAGTTATTTCTAGATAACTATCTAAATTATATTCAGTTTCCCATATTATAGAATCTCCTAGAACTTATTTAACTTTCCTAAAGTATATATAGGTAATTTATAGGTATTTATTATTAAGGATAAGTTTTTAAGCTTACTTTTTCTATTTACTCTTATAGATAAAATTTATAATTTAGTTTATTAAGTAATTATAATTTTTAAAACATAGATTAAATACTAGAGACATCTCTCAATTTATAATATTCACCAGAATATTAAGTAAGCTATAATAGTAATTAATAGAGAAATAGATTATTAAACCTAGATAAAAGAGTAAAATATTAATTTTAAGCTATCTCCCTTATATATAAAAGAATTAGTTAGAGTAAGTAAGTATATAGGAAAAAAACTAATTACTTAAAGTATTGAAATATAAGAAACTATAAGACTACTATTTAAACTATAAGTAGAAGTAATTTAAGTAGTAGTAGTATTATATAATATATTTTTAAATACTTAAAATAACTAGAAGTTACTATATAAAATGAAAGAAACTTAGTTTAGATAGTATTTTTATTAATAAGTTCTAGAATATACTCTAAATCTATATTGAAACTTATATCCCTATTAGGGATAAATCTATACTTACAGATATTAAGTATACTTACTTAAGGAATATTATAAATAAAATATTTTAAAAAAGTTATTTAAGGTTAAACTAAGGAGATATATTAGATACTTAGTAGGATATATTCTAAATACTTATAATTTCTATAGAATCTAGATTCTCTACCTTTATAAAGTTATTATTATTTAGAATATTAAATTTAATAAAATAAGATTCTACTTAAAATAGAATTTATATAAAATACTTACTAGAGAAATTATAAAACTCCTAATTAAGCTAATCACTAAAGAGGAAAAAGATCCTATTCTTAAGATATTTAGAGAGTTTAAACTAGAGAGAATACTTACTAAAGGATCCTCTCTTCTATTAATAATCCCTATAATACTAAAAGTAATTTAAGATATTAAGTTAAGTTTTAGTTTAATCTTAAAAATTAATAAGAGAAGTTTAATAATATCTAAACTAACCTCTAAACTGATAGAATTAGTATAGACACTTAAAAATTAGGATTTAGAAAGTATACTAATAGCTAGAGAACTAGATAGTATACTTAAAATATAGAATCTAGCTAACTAAGAGAGTAAACTTACATTAAACTAAGAGACTAGAGGTAATTATATTAAGACTCCAGTTAGGCTAACTTAAAGTAAACTAAAATATAGCTTTTAACTTTAAAACTCTAAGATTTTAATAGCCTAGAAGTTAAGCTAATAATATAGAAGTAAATAATAATAGTAACTTAAGCTTGAAATTAATATTAATAATTATATAATACTTTTAAAAGAATATAATAATAGTATCTTATATCTTATAGAATATAAATAAGATAGTTTCACTAGTATTTATCTATTTAATTAGTAATAGAAACTTAATAATAATAATCTTAACTTTTTAATAGTTTTTCTTATTATTTAAAATATAGCTCTAAAAAGAAAAATCTAGCTATATAGATTTAAATATATCTTAACTAACTAGTAGTACTTCTTAAGATCTAGAAGGATATTACTAACTTACTAGAACTCCTCTAAATATCTTTTATTAAAGTGGTAAGAGCTGAAATTATAAAGTTAAAGGAAAAAGATATCTAGCGAGAGATAGATCACTAGGATATTAAGTTAAAACTCCTACTTTTAAAATAGAGTTTTACCTATAAGATAGATATTAATAGTTTCCTAGAATAATATAAAGTAAGGATTTATATATATAGAGATATATAACCAGTCAATCTGCTGTAAACTATATATATAATAATACTAGCTACTTAAACTTTTTAAGTAACTATAGTAATTATAGTATAATTTAACCTTAAAGTCTTTCAGTTTAATATTATTAATATATTTCTTAATACTATAAGAAATCTAAATAGCTTTCTAATAATAATTAAACTACCTAATAGATTTAAAGTAGCAGGAAGGTATATAAAACTTAAATAAGCTTTTTACAGACTTTAAGATATACTCCTCCTATAATATAAAACCTTCTATATTATACTAAAGTTTCTAGGTTTTATTCCTTACTTAGAGAAGCTTTATCTATTTAAAAACTAGAGTTTAACTATTTATATTCTCTTTTATATAGATAATATTCTTCTCTTATACTATAAGGCAGCTAAAAAGGAAGTATTTAATATTATTACCAGTATAAAGTAAGTATATAAGCTAAAGGAATAGGATTCAGTAGAATAATTTCTGGAAGTTTAAATAATTAGAAATTATAAGTATCAGAAGATTTACTTAGTTTATAATATATATATTACTAAAATTGCTAAATATTTCAATCTTAAATATAAACTAATACTAATAATACCACTTCTAATAGTATCTTTTATTATAAATCTAGATTAAGTAATACTAAAAGAAATTTATATATATTAGACTAAAATTAGTTTAATTCTCTATATATTAATTGTAATATAATTAGATATCTTATATACTTACTCTCTCTTATTAAGATATCTTATAAACTCTTCTTAAATATACTAAAATACTATAGATTATATAATTTAGTATCTCTATAAAATAAGATTCTTAGTATTTTAATTTAGAAACTTAGGGAATATAGATAAGATATTTTAGATACTTTTAATTATTAGAGATACTTCTTTTATAAATAATAAAAACACTTAAAAATTAAGTTATAACTATATTATTACTTAATTTAGAGAACTAATCTAATAGAATGCTACTTAATAAAATATTATTATAATATTAACTACTAAAATAGAACTTCTTAATCTTAAATATACTTTATAAGAAGCTATAGCTCTAAAGAGACTATTTTAAGATATAGAGTTAGATTTTAGAGATATTTGGAGAATTTGTTATAATAACTACTAAACTATCAGACTAATAATCTTAAATAGTAAATATCTATCTACTAGACTTTAATATATAGATATTTAATAAATATAACTATACTAAGAATATTTAAAAGAAAGTTTTAAAGTTATCTATATATTTATAGATATAATATTAATAGATAAACTTATAAAAAACTTAACTTACGTAAAGTTTAAATAATCTAGAATATTTCTTAATCTAATAGATCTTTAATTAATATTATTAGGATTATCTAAATTAAGCTACTTAGTCCCCTAAAAGTAAGAACTTAAATAATAATAAATAAAATTCTAATTCTCAGAGGAAGGTTTTAATAATATTAATATAAAGTATAAGTAAATAGTAGAATTTATTTACTCTCTCGCAGGAAATAAAGATTTCTAGTTAAGCTTATATCTAACTTAAGAGGGACTATTTAAACTTATTACCTTAAGATAAAATCTAAACTACAGCTACTAATATATAGAAATTAAGCTGAAGAAGTATTAAAAATATATTAAACTCTACTGAAACTAAAGTTAGTATCTAATAGCCTTAACCTAAAGTAGGGGGATATCTAATAAAGCTAAAACTTAAACTATTAAGATAACCTCTAAAACTGCTAGTAACTAACTAAGAAATAGAATTCCAGCTAAAAAGTAATCTAATTATATTTATAGTTAGGCTAGAAATCTAGTTAACTATAAGTAGTTAAATAGGTAGTAAGGATAATAATACTTTAGTAATAATATTCTTCAGAGTAACTAATATCTAAATAGTAAAATTAGGAATATTTCTATTTTTAATAAAAACTAATTTATATTCTTTCTATTAGTTTAAATACAGCTTAAGTCAAACTGTAATCTTTATATTACTAACTTACTTATTTTTTATCTATAAAAATCAGTTTTAGATTAGCAATTTATAATAAGTTACTTACAGAATTATTATTAGATATTTTAATAACTTTAATATAATATTTTGATATATTATAAGTCTTTTAGAATATAGAGATATAGACTTTTTAGAATTTATTTACATACTAGAAATAATATTCAGTAAGTATATTACTACTTCTAACTTTAATTAAATAGAGATAGAAATTATAGTTAAGAATAAAATTTAAAATATAAATAATATAGAGAATAATTTAGAGAGGTTAAGCTCCTCTAATTATCTTATTTTTAACTAAGTAACTTTTATATTCCTCTTAAATTTTAATTTTTAACTTACTCTTCTTAATAAATATAAACTTCTTAGAATTAGTAAACTTATTAGGATTAACTAATTAATATTATATACTCTTAAGTTAGTATTTTAGATTCTTAATCTTAGAAGATACTTCTTAATTTTGAATCTAAATAGACTTTCTTATAGATACTAATATATTCTTATAATATTTCTTTAGGTATTTAATAATCTTTTTAACTTTATCCTCTCCTTCTTTTTAGATTATTTAACCTTATTATTACCCTCTTTAATAAGTTTAAACTTCTTATTCTTATTTTTAACTAATAGATTATCTGTAAGATTATCTTCCTTATTATTAATAGGAGGAGTAATAATCTATACTTTCTTAGGATAATTATAATAATACTTAATAATAGTAGAAATAGCTAATTTCTTAATAGAAATAGCTAACTTCTAAATAATAATATTCTTAATATTACTAGATTTAAGTATATTAGGTAACTTAAATATAGAAAGATTAAGTAAAAATTCTTAGAAATTAGGAAACTCAGTAAAATATATTTTAATTAAAACCTTCAGTCAGAAACCCTTAATCTCAAACTATTACTTAATAGTAAAATATACTTTAAAAGAATATAAATATTCTATGTTACTAACTTACTTTCAAATTATATAAATAAACTAAATCCTAATAAAATTTATAAGTTTAATAATAAAGTTTACTATTATATCTGTAAGAAATAAAGAGTTAGTATTAGTAAAATAAATAAATAAACTAAATAGTTACTAGATATAATATACTTCCTTAAGAGAATAAAGAATAAGTTCTCAAGTTCCGGATATATTATTAGGAGTAAGGAAATAATAAAAATAACGAAAAACGTCTATTATAAAATTAAATTCTATTTATTAAAAAAATATAAAGTTAATATTAGAAATTATCTCTTTTAATAAAGAAATTTACTAGGTAAGAATAAGAACAGGCTAATTAAAAACCATAGTATCCAGAATAAAATATAATAGAATTACACTATTAACTTTAGTAATAATATTATAAGTTACTTCAGTCTAAATTAAGTATTAATAATAATTAAAATAATTTATATAAAATAATATATAAAATCTATAGTAGCGATACTTATAGCTAATAAATATAATAATAGTTAAGGTTATTAGTTAAGAAAATAAAAAGGCTTAGTAAGTATAAATAAAGCTAAAGTTTATAATACTTATAGAGCTAAGATTACATAATCTCAGAAGAAACTAATAAGTTACTCCTGCTAAATATTAATAATAACTATTTTAAAGATAAATATTATAATAAGTTAGTTAAGAAACATTATTTCTTTTATTTTAATATTCAAAGAATAACTTTCAAGATCTATTTACAGTATTTTATTTATTAAATATACTTTTGAGAGCTTAAAGTATAAGATTATATATAGCAGTTATTCTACTAGGGGGGTGTGTGAGAATAGCTATAGTATCTATTCTGCTGTGTGGCTATTCTAGCTTATATAAAGCCTAACTAGCCTATTTATACGTATTTAAGTGTTCTATTCTAGGTTAAATAGATTATACCTTTCAACAACCTATATTCAGACTATATACTATACCATTTATTTATTACATATTAGTATTTATAATATTACTTAGGTTCTCTAGGAGATATTCATACCTCTAGTTATAGAAGTTAAAATAGAATATATATTTCCTACTATTATATTTTCCTAGTTATAAATAACTATATAAATTTAAGGGGAATTTTAGTTTTATTATAAAGAATAAAGAAAAGTAATAGATTATAGAATATTTAACTTTTATAAGCTTTCTACTATATCTTATCTTTAAGAGGTTCATAAAAATTCTTAACCTTATAATTTTAGTAATTACTTTTAGTTATATATATTAAGCTCTAATTTTACTGAAACTTTCACTATATAGATTATAACTATAAGGTCTTTCTCTACTATAAAGTTAAATATTATAACTGAGGATATAATTATCTATAATAATAAGTAATTTTATTACCATTTAAATTAGTTATAAGTTAGTATTAGTATAAATACTGTTACTAGGTAAATTTTACAGTTAGAACTATATATAGGGTGAAGAGCTTAGATACTACTATAAGTATAAAGTAAAAGTAACTAAATAAATAAAACCTCTAGTTAACTATAATAGAAATATATAAATAACTAGTATAAATATAGCTTATATTACTTTAATATTTACATAATACCACTATAAAACTAACTACTTTTAGTAAGAGAAGTTAGATAATTAAAGCTTTATATAAGCTAAATTATTCTTAGCTACTATAGTAGATATATATATAGTTTAGTAGGTAAATTTAGTAGGTCTACAGATTTATATATAAACTAATATCCATATTTACTATAATATTATTAATTAGATATTTACTATAACTATATATAAGTTATACTCTATCTATCTACCTGTAGCTTTAAATATTAATATCTAGACTTTATAGCTAAATAAGGAAATTATAAATACTAAGGAAAAAGAACAATTTCCCAGAAGAAGCTTTCTGGAGAATAACGTAGTATAATTACTAGTAGTATTATTATAATAGTAAATAAAGCTGGAGAAAAGTAAAGTTAAATAGATAAGCTATTCTTTCTGGTTTCTATATTAATAAATAATAAGTGCTTTATTTCTATCTAAATTTATAGTAATTATAATTATTCTATAGTAATTAATAAAATGTTTATAAAGTAGTATAATTTTACTATTATTAAACTTCTGCAGTCTTACTAACTAGAAATTATTCTAAATACTAGCTAGATTATAGTTATTACTAAAGTAGCTAGAATATATATTAATCTTAATAGATAGATATCTAAAACTTTATTTTATACTATCCTAAATATAGTATAATTAGCTTTTTTTAGAAATTTATATGTATATTACTAAGGGATAATATTTAACTTTATTTAGTTACTTTTACTCTATATCTGTAGTGGTACTTAAGCTCTTCACTCTATATATAGTTCTAACTGTAAAATTTACTTAGTAATAGTATTTATGCTAATACTAGCTTATAACTGGTTTAAATAGTAATAAAATTACCTATTATTATAGATAATTATACTTCTAGTTATAATATTTAACCTTATAATAGAGGAAGATCTTATAGTAATAATCTATATAGTGAGAGCTTTAGTAAAACTAGAGCTTAATATATATAGCTGAAAGTAACTACTAAGATTATAAGGTTAAGAATTTTTATGAACCTCTTAAAAATAGGATAAAATAAAAAGTTTACAAAAGCTAAATATTCTATAATTTATTATTTTTCTATATTTTTTATAATACAATTAGAATTCCCCTTAAATCTATATAGCTACTTATAACTAAAGTAATGTAATAGTGGATCCTAAATATTCTTTTATAACTTCTATAATAGTAAATATTAATATCTCCTAAAAAACTTAAGTAATATTATAAATACTAATATTAATAGGTAGATTCTAAATATTTAGAAGAAAGTTATCTAGCTATTCTATAATTTACTATATTAAGCTAATAATTTCGGAGATTAGTTATTAATTAGATAGTATCCTAATATTAATATACTATATTAGTTACTAGATACTTTAGAATATTATAATATTATAATTACTAGAGTTTTAGATATTATATAGTTATACTAAAAATATCTATATTTATATTAATATTATTTATATATTAATATACTTAATTAATATATTAAGATTATTTACTAATAAGAGCAGACTAAGTCTTACTATATTTATATAGAGATTATAAGTTAGTTTATATTAGTAGCAGAGAACTTTCATATTAGTCATAGAAAACTTTTATATTAGGAGTATGAAGTTTTATCTTAAGAGTAAATAGAATATAGTCTAGAGAATATTAAGGTTGCAGATATAGAGGTTATAATAAGTATTTAAATAAAATAGCTATAGTTAGTAGTAATTAAATCTCTTAAGATATTTAAATTATATATAGATAGTGTGAGGGTGTGAGAGTGTAAGGATATAAGAGTGTGAGAGTGTGAGGTTAATATAGAAGAAGTTATTAGTTATTTATTATTGAAAAAGTTAATATAAGGTAGGTATACTAGTTACTATAATTATGAGGGGTTTAGGTCTGAATTAACTTAGAGCTAGCTGCAGTAGTTAGCGGGGGGTGGGAGGATTAAAATTATACTTCAGAAGGTAATATATCCACTATTAGTCGTAATAGAGAGTAAGCTATCAGTTCCTCCTATATTTAACTTTATAAGAAAATAAAATAAAGAGAAATATAGTTAGTAGCTTTATAATACTAGTTATTAGTAGTATTCTAAAACGTATATATATAGAGGAGTTTATTAGTTCTACTAAGCTATTGGTAATTATATTATCTAATATTAAAGAGGAAGATTATAAATAAATAGTTACTAATTTAATATAGAGTAATATAATATTTACTATAATATTATTAGTAACTCTAACGTAACTAGTATCTACTTTACTAAAGGTCTATATTTTCCTTATAAACTTATTTAATAAGAAAAAAGCCTTCAGCCTTCTATTTCACTTTGGAATTCTTAATTACTATATATAATTTAAGAAGAATCTAAATAGAATCAAGCAAAATCTATCTTTAGAATTACTTTATAATATACTAAGAAGATATCTTCTTATAATTTAGTATTAGATTACTAACTTAATAAATAAAAGCTAAATATAAATTAGGTTCTTAGTTATAGAAATATCTTTTCTTTTAGTTATACAGTAAGAAGGAAAATGGTAATTCTATATTAAGTATTACATTCTTAATAATATTAGTATTTATAACTACTATTTTTTACTATTAATTAAGAAGATACTTTACTTATTATCTAACGTAAAATAGTTTTTAAAGGTTAATATTTAGACGATTTTCTATAAGATCTATATTATAGAGGAAAATAGATTTAAAATAACCTTCTAGATATATTTTATCTTATTTAAGTAGCTAGTTATATCTTTTGGGTTAATTACAATATTTACTATACTTTAGTAATATATTAATAGAATACTTCAGAATATACTAAATCATTATATTATAATATATTTCAATAATATCTTTATTTATAGCTATAGATTATATTTTAATTATAAAGCTAAAGTTATTAAGGTTTTTAGATAACTAAAGGAGGCCAACTAATATCCAAATCTAAAGACGTATAAATATTTAGTAAAGACGATTAGGTATTTTGAATTTATTATTAAGATAGAAAGAGAAATATAATATAATCCTAAGAAGATTGAAATTATATAAAAATAGAAGGTTCCTAAGAATATCTATAATATCTAAAGCTTTCTTAAGTTTATAAACTTCTATTATAATATGGTAGATTACCTCTTTGATTTTATTAAAACCTCTTATGTAACTAATATAAAGAGAAATTATATTCTAGTAGAATAAAGCTTACTGAGAGGTATTTAATGATCTTAATATTATATTAATATTAAAATCAGTTATAATTTAATTAAACTTAGAGTAACGTCTAGTAATGAAAGTAACTTATTTTAGGGTAATACTAGGGAATCATCAAGTACAGACTAATAAGGAGAATATTTTACAGCTAGTAATCTACTATTTAGTCTAATTAATTTCAGTTTAGTAATATTATATTATTCATTAAAAAAAGCTACTAATAGTTATATTACACTTAAAGATATGATTAGTAAAGCTATAGAGATTGGTAAAGTGGTTTATTATTCTTTCTAATTAAAAAGCTTGAGAATATTCCATAAATCAAAAATCTATATTAAAGTAATACGTTAAGTAAACTAAGATTCTACTAAAGTCTAGTTTTATTCTAAAGTATTAATCAGGCTACCTAATAGGGTATCTAGATATTATTCTAGGGTAAGAATGAAAAAATATAATTAAGCTATAACTTCTCATATAGAATCTCTATTTTGTATAACGTTGTATAATAAAGATAGTTAAATTACTTTCCGTAGTTTTTAATAATTAAATAATTATAAATAGAAATAGAAAGAAGGTTATGTTAGTAAATAATATTCTTCAGTAAAGTACTACTAAACTACTCAATAGATATATAATATTCCAGAATACTTTATTATTAATATTTTAAAGCTAAGGAAGTTTAATAATATGAAGATATAAAATATATTGAAATATAGTTTAGTAAATAATATAAATATTTCCCCTAAACACAAATAAAAAAGTCTAGATAATGAACTATTTAGTGAGATGAGATAGTATATTATTATATTAAAATAGAATCCGAATTTCTAAATATAAATTACTAACTATAGTAATTATCCAAATAGTTTATAACTTTACTATTGTAAGTTACCTTAATATTAACTTAATATTTACAGGAGGTTTAAGAAATTAGTATTAGGATAGAATATTAAGAAATATGAAGTAGTTTATTAAGATATATAATATCTACTACTATTCTTATAAACGCTAATAGTATTATCAGGAACTTGTATGACTTCTTTTCATTTCTAATAATTCTAGTATCGGATCTTAATGAATTTTATAATAAAGTTACTGTTGGGTTAACTGGGCATTAATATAGCAAAAGCTATAGCGGTAGGTAACTTACCAGTTACCCCACTTATTAGAACCAATTAGATAAGAGGAATTATCCTACGGATTACTTTCAACAGTATATAGTATATATATACACGCTGTAATATAGACTAAATATAAATAAATAGAAACTACCAGTTAAAGCCTAATTATGTAAGATTGATTAATTATAATAATTACTAGTTATACACTAATATGTATTAGTGATTTAACTACTACAAGTATCTAGTACTATTATTTAACTGTTAATTAGTAAGAAATACCTAAAACCATAAAATTATAATATATTTTAAGAAATCTTCCAAATAGCTTCTAAGTAGGAATAGGTAACTTAAAGTTATTATAACCGCATATTACCCTACAAATATTAATATTATACCTAGAATAGAAATAGAAGTAAAGATAAATATATAATAGTCTATTAACTTAATATAATAGTATATCTATTATATTATAAACTAATAACTAAAATTAACGCTATATTAAGGAAGTAAAATAATATAAGAAAGTATTAATATCAATATAAATAGAAGGAAGGAATATATAATAAAATTACTATTCCTTACCACTACTCTTTAATATCTTATATATATTTAACTAATAAGAGATAGAAAACCACCTTAATAACTAAGTCTAAAATACATTAATCTTCCCTCTCTAATATTATAAAAAAGAACTAATAAACCTAGTTAACATATCTGTATCTGCAATATAACTTATCTAAACGCTTAAATTCCAATAATAAAGAATAAAAAGAAGGAAAGAAATACTTATTTTATATAAGAAGAAAACTCTAAGAATAATAATAAATATATAATTAGTAATATAAAGTTAATATATTAATATTCTAAGTCTTAAAGCCAGAAACTAGTATTAATCTATAAACCTTTTCCCTATATACTCTGTAAGTAACTATAGTGGAAGAATGCTTAAGTAGAAACATCCTAATAACCAGTACTTTTAATAATTTTATAGACAATATTAAAATTAAAGATATTATGGAATTACTATTCTCTATTCCTAGTAATAAATATTTTCAGTATATTTACTAATACATACTAAATATTTAAGATATTAATAATTAATTATCTACTAAAGAGAAAAATATATAAAGTTAAATATCTACCTATTAATACTATATACTTACCTAAAAGATGAAATTGTTAGAAAGGTCTTTCCAGCAATCCTATAGCTTAGAAAATAATAATAAGAAGAAGTATTTTATACTAATAGTGGAATTAGAGAAATACAAAAACAAGGAAATAATCAGAACTAATATGAAAGAAGAATTACTTGCATTGAAAATAAGGTAATATATCCAATTAGCTCATTACTATAGCTTATTTTTAAATTTACTCTTTATAGTAATAAAACCTTAAAAGCCAGTATACTAAATAACGTAAGTTTGTATAACGAATAATATCCTTATATTATTACCTATTATCTTTCTTTACTATAAATAGTATATTTATTTACTGAGTAACTAAGCTATATTAATAGTAACCTCAATAATATTATTATTTAGAGATATTCCATCAATATATTATAAGTAAGCATCTATAAAAGTATAGTTAATATATATAAATTAAGTATTTATATTACCTGTAAGAATATTAACTTATATAAATAATTAAAATCGTTGGATTGGATAATATTCATAAAATTGTTACTAAAAGGAAATATCTACCTAATAGTTTTAATGTATCTCATAAGTATATTTACCCCTAAAGCTATAGCCTTTAGAGAAATATCCTTAATTAAGATATAGTAAAGCTATACTAACTATAGATACTCTTCCAGCTTAATATCCTAATAATATCTTCTTTTCCAGATTCCATTAATAGCCTATATAAGGATGAAATTGATAATAATATCCTCTTAGCTAATATTAATAAATATAAGAAGATATTCAATATATAAAAGTAAAGATATTAATAGATATATACTAGATAATTATATCTTAATAACAGGCTAAAAGTATTAAACCTTAGGGTAATATTAATAGTATCTAACTTAATAATATCTTTATTTACTACTATAGTTTTATATATAAAAAGTAAAATATCTACTTTAATAAAATATAGAAATCCTATTATAATAACTTTAAAAAATAAAATCTAAACTATTTTAGTAATACAGAAAACGCAGTAATATATGCTCTTAGAATTATGTTATAGAAGGAGGTATATACGTTCCTACTAATACGAAAGTAATAAAAAAAAATTAATTAAGATTCTTAATAAGAAGATATTAATAAGATAGATAGTAGAGAGTATTAAACTTAGTTAATAAGTATATTTAGCCCTTAGGCAGGAAATTATAAAAAGCCCCAACTTTATTAATAACCTCCTTAATGTAGGAAACCTTATTTCTATTAAATAACAACTCTCTATATTTAGAAGCTTAATAGTAGAAATAACCACCCTATAAGTAATATTATTAATATTAATCACAAGGGTAATATTAATACTAAGATTGCAACTAGTAAAGTTAGATATTTATATCAATATTAACTTACTAAGAACCAAACGAATAATAAGTAATATTAACAGAAAGAAGAAATACCTAAAGCTAACTAGATCACTAAGATTCTATATGTACCTCAGAGGAAAATACTAATTAATACTAAAATATTATATTCTCTTCAGTTAACCTAATAAGAAGATTAAATTAATATTTAGTAAGATATATAGAATAAATAATAAGTATACCAAAGAGAAGTATAATATCTTTAGAAACAAAAACATAAATATTTATTACTAAATATATTAACTATAATGTTAGCTGAAATATAGTAAAAGAGGTGTTTGATAATATACTAGTAGAATAAGTATATATATACTATAGAATATCAATTTTACTAATTTAAAATAATCTCTGAATTACTTAATAACTATAATAGTTAGAAATAAATATCAGATATCTACTATCTAGTTTAATTACTATAGAAAATAGAAAGATATTACCTTCTAGATTTTTACCAAAAACTATAAATATATTAATATAATTAAGACTAAGAAAATAATAATAATATAAATAAATCTTTTTTAGTATATCTATATAGACGTATAAGATCTATAGAGGTAAATTAAGAAAACAATATATGTAACTATATGCTAGATATATAATAAATTTAATATACTTCATAATATTATTAATAAGATTAAGTTGATTATTAATAAACTATATAAATAGATAAAAGAGATATTTTAAAACTAAAAGTAACAGTTAAAATAAAAAGGTATTTATATTATAAACTATAATTAATTTCTCACAAATTATATATATAACAGCTAAGGTTAAAACTAATGTTTTAACTACCCCCAACTACCTTATCTACAATATATATCAGATAATAATACTACCTTAAGATAACTATATAAGAAAATATAAGGTGAAAATATGTAAGGTAAATACTAAGTATACTTAAAATCAGTAATAAAATACTAGTTAATAAAATATACCCCAGAGAAACGTAAGCTAGCTACTTTATTGTTAGTTTACAACTGGTAAACGTTAGTAATCGATCGATTTATTATAACTTCGTTGTAACTGGTGGTCTCTAATTATTTATATTTAGTTTATATTATAGTATGCGTATATATACTATATGCCGTTAGAATTAATCTGTAGGATAATTCCTCTTATCCAAGTAGTTAGATTAAGTGGGACGACTGGTAAATTACCTATTATTATAGTTTTTACTATATTATTATCCAGTTAACCTAATATCGGCAATACTCTCTTTTGTAGTAAAAGTGAAAGTACCGTAAAACGCAAAAATAGCATAAAATGCAACAATAGCGTAAAACGCAAAAATAGCGTAAAATGCTAAAATAATATAAAACGGAAAAACAGTATAAAACGCAAGAATCAGCTATTAGTTACATATATCTTTTCGGGTATATTAAAAACTATTTAAATACTATCAATAGTATTTACTTATAAAAATGCATCTTTTCATTATTATTACTTAAATACCTTAAGGTCCTCCAGTAGTAATATTCTCCATCTATCCTCTTCACCCTTATATTCTCCTCATATTACCCTCTAAAGCCTTTATAATTTATTCTTCTATTCTTATAATTACTTTATTTATAGTAATAGATACTTTAAGGGCTTAGTTATTAAATACTTTAGTTATATTATCTGCAAGATTATTTTTACTCTTGTTTTATTAGATTTTGAAAATCTTCCCCATCTTATATTATTACTACAGTACTATAATATTAATTATAAGTTACTTCTCTTTAGCAATATTTAACGTAATAAGGTATTTATAGAGGAGGCAGAAGTTAGTATAAATTACTATAAGTATTATTACTATCTTAAGGTATTTAGTTACGTACCTAAGGATAGTAGATACTATATATTTTATATTAACTTCTATAGATATATCATAGACCTTGAATACTAATATATTATATATCACGTTTTTTAATTTAGTAGGGAAGAAGTAAACAATATTAGCTTTAAGTTTAAAGATATTATTATTCCTACTAATATCGTCTGTTTCTAGAATAATAATAAATTCTATTAAGAATATTATATTACTAATACTAGTAAAGAATCTATCAATAAACATCCATAGCTTTATTATTGTAATATTAGTTAGGATAAATATTAGGTTTCTTTTAGAGTTATTTATCTATTATATTAGGTATTTGAAGGGTTTCTTAATATCCTCCAGGATTAGATTCCAATATTAAGTTATAATACAGAGGTTAAAGTATACCTCTAGTTAGTATATAGAGGCTATATACGTCCCTTATATCTATTATTGAATATATATTAACTTTATAGTTTTAAATATATAGTTAATAAACGTAATCTTCTTACCTTATTCTTTTTAGATAAAGGTAAAATTATTATTCTTATTTAGGGTAGTTATACCTCTATTCAATATAAGAAGCTTATATTATATAAATATTAACTTTAATTTAGCTGCAAATTCTACCTACTGAAGCTTCTTCTCTTCTTTACTATAAAACTTAGGTAAATAGAGTCAGAGTGTATTATTTATTTATATATCTATAGTATTAAAGTAAAGATTATTAGGTCTGGAGATTATAACGTATAGACTTTATAATAAGCTTTCTATTTTTCGCTGTTTCTTATAGTAGTTAGAATATATTACATATTAATAGGTATCTAACTTTAAAAGGTTATATAATAGTGAAACTATAATAATAATAATATCCTCTGAGTATAAATTATATAAACCTATAGGTAACTTTACTAATATAAGGTAATCTAGTATTATCCCCACTTAGATATATACTTAAGTAATAATTTAGAGATTAATCTCTATAGATATTACCTTCTTAAACAATACTAATAATACTCATATTAAATAGCAGATTATTGATAACTATATAAGAATATTAATTCTCCCCTAATGATTAAAACTATTAATTACTAACTGTAACTTCTTTTATAATATATGATTTTAATTTTAACCTAATTAATAAAATGGAGACTAAAGATCCTTATATTATTATATATTTAAGTGTTAAAGTATTTAAAATAGAGTATACCTTTTCTTAGTAATATTTCCCACTTATAGAAGGCTGGACCTAGACTTATTTAACCAGAAGGTGACGCAAAATACTATTTATTTAGAACTAAAAAGTAAAAGAAAAGCCTTTATAAGTATATGGAAAAGTCTATATATATAATACTATATAGAGCCTACTGGAGCCCCACTTAGGTAAGAAGGTTAGCTTTAGATATCTGGATATAGCTTTAGCTAAATATCTAGATATAGTCTATAATATTATCTTCTTTCTCTCCGGCTGCCGCCCGGCTGGAGGCTATAAACCAGATTGCTATTACTTTCTATAATAAGCTTATATCTTTCCTTATATTATTCTAATACTGCTATACTTATAATAATATTAACTAGCTTCTATATTTATTTACTTTTCCTTTCTACTTATAGTAGTATCTAAGCTCTTCACCTTGTATATAGTTCTAAATGTAAATTATACTCTAGAACAGTATTTATACTAATACCGGCTTGCAACTAGTTTTAATAGTAATGAAATTATATATTATTATAGATAATTATACCTCCAGTCATAATATTTAACCTTATAGCAGAAGAAGACCTTATAGTAATAATTAGTAAACGCCTCAGTAAAACTAAAGCTTAATATATATAGCTGAAAGTAACTATTAAGGTTATAGAGTTAAGAACCTTTATAAACCTCTTGAAGATAGAATAAAATAGAAAGCCTATAAAAGCTAAGTATTCTATAATTTATCGCCCTTCTATATTTATATTTTTATAATAAAATTAAAATTCCCCTTAAATCTATACAGCTACCTGCAACTAGGAGAATATAATAGTGGGAACTATATATTCTATTATAATCTCTATAACTAGGGATACTAATATCTCCTAGAGGGCCTAAGTAATATTATGAGTATCAATATCAATAGGCAGACTCCGGAAATTCAGAAGAAAATACTTCTATATTAAATTTATATATCCTTCCTATTTAATAAGAATCTTCTATTTATATCCTCTTTCTAACTAATATATTCTTACGGTAAGAATACTTTTAACTAGCTATTTAGCCTTCCTATTATTATTTACTTATAGTGGCGGCTGGCTATTAACTATAATCTACCTAGGTAGTAAATTAGCAGCAGCTTTCTGGAGTAAATTTATATAGAACTATAGGTAAATAAACTTCAGTATATTTAGCTTTATAATATATAGTAAGAGAATCGTTACTATTATATACTTATAGTATAATTAAACCAGCTTATAATTTAGCTTTAGTAACTTATAGTTAGATATAGTAAACTATACTTTATTATTAACTTAATATTAATCTGCAGGAAACTAGATTTTATTTACCTAAGTCTCTAATCTCTACTAAATAGCAGCTATCTTTATATAAATATATATTATTATTAAGTATATCTTCTTAACTAGCTGGTAGGTAGTAGCTTTACTACTACTAAATAGCTTTATATACTTCTTAGTAACTGGAATAAAATTAATATAATATCTATAATCTATAAAGAAAAATATAGTTTCTATTAAACTATACTACTAGGTACAGAAAATTAACTATATAATAAGTAGCAGGTTATCTTAATTATTCTAAAATTAGTATATAAATATCCTTAAAACTACTTAAATCTTCTGGTTATACTATTTTATAATTCTATTATTTTATAAATAGTAATTAATACTTTATAGATATATAATATCTATTAGCCTACAGAATGTCTTGCAGAAGTAACTTACCTAGTTAGATTCTTTATTACTTATAATAAAATATAATATTCTATAAAATCTATAGTGGTAACTAAGAAACTGCTAGATATATATTTTTACCTCTATTATATTTATTTTCTTTAATATAGAGACCTTATTTAGTTAATTTATCATAACCTAAAGGTAATAGCTACCTTATTGTTTTATAGAAGGTAAGTTAGTAATGAAGTCTATTAATAAATTAGAGTATAATTAGTTAGATATTAGTAGAGACTTTAGAAACCTCTTTTTAGCTTACCTCTAAATATCAATACCTTTATATAAATTATAGTTATATAGTTGTATTGAAGGATTCTAATCTGTTACTAAATTATATACCTCTTAGGGTTCCATTTAGGTAAATGCATCCGACAGTTAGCTTTTACCTAATAAACTCTGTAGATAAGCTGAAACTAAGGAACTATTTAAATAGAGGAAACTTCAGGCAGTAGGTATAGTTAGTTAATATAATAGCTGATAAATAGGAAGGTATATATATAAACCTATCTATCGTAATTACGTTTTTAAGAATTATAATTAGTTATTATATAATACTTACTACTAGCTAATTATACTTATTACTAGCTATTAATAGTTGCTAGCTATTAATAGCTATTAGTAGATACTACTAGCTAGTAGTAGTTACTACATTTAGTTTCACAACCGGAAGGTATACTATAACCACTAGTTGCAGTTGCCTGTCGCAGGATTCAAACCTACTACACTTACTAAAATAGTAATTACCAGCCAGACGTTAAACTACTACGTCAAACGGGGTAAATTATAGTTATATATAAATTAGTAGATACTTTATAACTTCCTAGGCTAGAAGAATTAATAATTTACAACTTTCAGTATACTATTCCACTCTAGATAGTCTGTAGGAAAGAAGTTATATAACTTCTATATTAACCTAATTTCAAGTTTATTAAGGAAACTATTACTATTCTTACTATCTAGTATCTAAAGTTTCTCTCTAAAGGTAAGCTACCTTAGTATATTAATAGTATATTTAGTAATCTGGATTTTAATATAAAAGTTCCAAAGAAAGTTATGTTTTCTCTGCTAAATTACTATAAAGATTTATTA
The DNA here is from genome assembly GCA_001693025.2 of Colletotrichum lindemuthianum. Classification (NCBI taxonomy): domain Eukaryota; kingdom Fungi; phylum Ascomycota; class Sordariomycetes; order Glomerellales; family Glomerellaceae; genus Colletotrichum; species Colletotrichum lindemuthianum. Next base: position 51,986 of record MASP02000116.1, on the reverse strand, counting down.
ATATAAGAAGTTTCTTTTAGCAGTATAATTTTAAATTTCTTATAAATTTAGTTTCCTCTTAAAAACCTAGATATTAGTAATATCTATATATCTTATCTGAGGCCTTATAGAAATATTAATATTTAGAATCATCTATATTATCTATTCCTACTATCTCTTATTATTTTATTCCTTAGGGATATTCTATTTTCTTGTAGAAAGAGTATTAGAGGCTACTATCTAAATACCTAGTTAGTATTTAAGATAAAGATTATACTAAAATAACTTCTCTATCTATTAACTCTACTTCTCTATAAGTTATTTATAAAATACTTAGGATTCTTATAATTAGTAAAAACCTTAAACTTTCCGATACTTTATAGCTTTACCCTCCACGTCTGTAAATAAACTAATATTATAAGAAGTTTCTTATTTTAGCTTAAATAGTTAAACTCTGCGGAGGTTAGATATTAAAAGTAAAAAGCTACCAGATATCTTACTTTAACCTTATTATTTTATATTAATATATCTTCTAGAGTAAATTCAGAATAGTTAGTTTTTACTATTATTAAAATATTAGAGTTAAAAATCCATAATATTAGTTTTATAGTAAAGAGGTACTTTAGCATAAGAAAAGCCTCCTACTACTTTAGTTTCCAGTGGAAGGAAATAAGCTTCTAGATTAAATAGTTTAGAGGCTTTATAATAATATTATACTATATTATAAACACCTTCTAGTAATTTATAAACTTAAGGAAACTATAGATATCCTCCAGTAAGTTAGGGGGAAGTTAGTTAGTAATAGCTTCTACCTTCTCTAAATTATAAGAAAAACCTTTTCCAGCTAATATAGTGAACCTAATATACTTAATTATAGTAATTAAGAACTTATATTTTTTGGAATTTAACTTTAGGCTTATATTAGTAAGGTAGCTAAGTATTTAATAAACTTTCTCCTTATATTCTTTTTATAAGCTACTAATATAAATATGAATATTATTAATATATACTATAATAAAGTTATTTGGAAATTATTATAGGTAGCTATTAATATATTATAAGAATATAGTGGGAATATTAGTAAGTTTAAAGGAATATACTATTTATTCCAAGAAGCTATAATATATTCAAAAGATTATTTTCTTTAAATCCACTTTATTAATTCCAATTCTATAGAATATAGTAATAATATTAAGCTTAATATATTAGTAACCTATAGTAATCCTCCGGAGGATTTTTAATATAAAAGAAAAAGATAATAATTCTTCTTTATAATTATATTAAGGGCTTTATAATTTATATAGAAGTATATTCCTCTACCTAACTTCCTTATTAAAAGAATTAAGATATTAATAAAGAAGTTACTTACCTTAATAAATTTCTTATTAAGTAAATCCTCCAGAATCTTCTTAAGTACTAGAAGCTTCTTTTATAATATATTATAGAGGGGTTTCTATAGAAGGTTTAGATTTAATTTCTTATTATTAGAAATTAGTAGAATATAGTAATTTATTTCTAGTTAGCTGGAAGAATGTAGCTAGTATACTAAATTTAGATAGAAGAAATTTGGGAATTTCTTTAAGATACTAACGGAAATATAATTCCTTAGGTTTACCTTTACCTTTAGGATGAATATTTTCTTAACATCTATAAGACTAATAAATATAACTTAGTAGAAGTTTAGTATATAATAGGTATATTATATAGTATATTAGCAGATAAATATAAATAAATTAGTATTAAGTAAGTAGACTAACTAAATCTCCTTAAGTTATACCAACTTATGTTAATATTCTAGATAAGCTATTACACTATCCTTCCTATAGGGTATTTATTAAATTCTAATATCATAAATAATATAATTATTCTCTATTTATAGCTACCTAGACTATAGAAGTAATTAAAAGCTTTCTATAATATATATACAAATCTTCTATATATAACTACTAACTTCTAAAGTTAAAATAGCTACCCTCTGGATATAACTAAGTAATGACCCAATAATATATCTCCTTATCTATCTCTTTAACTTATCAACTAGCAGAAAGTAAAGTTTCTTTATAAGGAAGATATTAATAATAATATAAGTATTATAGTTTATATTAATAAGTATATTAATAAAGTAACGTCTATGAATTTTAGCCTAAATAGTAGCTAACCACTAGTTACTTACTTATGTCTTTTTCTATTATTTTCTATATTTTATTACTTCCGTCTTTATTAGCTTTAAAGTTTAATTTTACTTTAAAGTTACTTTTTTCCTAAGTTCTTACTATTACTAGGTAGAAAGATATTATTCCCCTGATTATTCTTAATATAATTTAAAGTAGCTATAATCTTTAAAACCTTTATACTAATTTTCTTATATTTCTATATTATATAATTTCTATATATATAACTTTTTTTACTATATCTAAAATATTAGTAGATATTCCGGCGGTTCTTAAAATACTTCTTAGAGGTAGAGGAGAAGCTACTAAAGCTTCAGTATTATTATTACTTCTTAATTACTCTAGTTATTATAATATTACCCTCTATATTATAAGTAGTAGGTTTCCAGTGGGGCGGCTAGTAGTAACCTAATATTTTCTTTATATATTTAAGTTTCTAAGCTATATTCTAAACCTTAAATAGCTAGAACTTATACTTTATAGAAAGATTAACTATAATAAAAAACTTTTTAAAGTAAGAAAGTAAGGTAGCCTCCAGTAGAAAAATCTAAATTATATTTAGCTATATATATTCTTTAGTATTAGCTAGAATCTTCTTAAATTAAAGTAAATCAATAGTTAGATACTTATTTTCCTTCTATTTAAGATTTTATAATTAGGTAATAATATGAAGCTAACTATTTAGATTTAGGTAAGTTCTATCTAGATAACTTATAAATTTATCTATATTATAGAAGTTTTTTAGCCTTCCTACTATATAGAAGATTTTAACTATCTATTAGAAACTAAAATCTAAGTAAAGGTAAACTAGATATTAATATTTCTAATTACTATTAAAGAAATAATAGTTAATTTTAAGTTTAGGTTTTATTTACTAAGTTAATACTTAATATTTCTTCTATTTACCTAAAAACTATAGGGAAAGAAAAAGAGGGTTTCTTTAATAGTTAGCTACTAGTGAAAATATAGTAATATTAGTAACCCTAAGAGCTAGTATTCTAATAGATATTATTCTGGAGGTTACTAAAGTATTCTAATATAAGCTAAAAATATTTATTATAGTAACTACCTGGAGGTTACTACCTACTATAGTATTTTATCTTACTAATTTCTATATAAGCTTAATAATTCTCTAGTAGAGGAAGCTTAAGATATACTATAATTACTACTAAAGTAGTTTATTTATAAAATGACTATTTATAAGGATATTCTGGAAGCTTTTAGTATTCTCTATTATTCTTTATATTAGTTAGTTAGTTACCTCTTATAGAGTATTATATTCTAGAAGTTCTATTTAACTAAACTATGTATTTAATTAGTAGAAAGCTGCATTCTACCTAATATTATCTATATAATAAATAAAACTAAATTCTAAATGTATAAAAGGCTGAATTTAAGCTTATTTAACTGGAAGGTAATATAAAATACTATCTATTTAGAACTACAAAGTAAAAAAGAAGCCTTTATAAATACATAGAAAAGTCTATATATATAATGCTATATGGAGCCCACTGGGGCTCTACCCGGGCGAGGGGAGTAGCTTTAGATACCTGAATATAGCCCTAGCTAAATATCCGGACGTAGCCTATAACACCACTTTATAGTATATAATTTCTTAAAAGAATCTCCTGGTATTTAAATAAAATTATATTAGTAAAAATCAATAACTTTAGTAAGTATCTCTACTTTCTTTATTATTAAATAGATATTATAGTAAATATTATCTATAAAGTTAGTTTCTATAATAAATATTATATTCTTATATAGTTTGTCTTATTATTTTAGCCTCTTCTCCTCTAGTGTTACTATTAGTATTCTCGCTTCCGGATATTTATCTAGCAGCTGGTTATTATATTAATTTTAGTTTTCTACTTTTATATTATAAAGCTAGTAATATAGCTTAATCATTATAAATCTAAAGATATTAGGTTTACTAATTACCTTTATAATATATATCTTACTATTAATTAAGAGAAATCTAAAGAATTCTATTTATTCCTAATGTTTATAGTAAATATATATTTTTAATTATAATGGTAGGTGGTGAATAGAAGCTATGGAGGAAGTATTATATATATTTAGAGTATTTGAAACTTACCGTTAGATATAGATCTTATATACCTTTTCTATTACCTTCTATATAGCTATTATATATTTTATTATATTTCGAAATAGTGGTAATATTAAGTTAAGATACAGATATACTTCAAAAACTAGTAAACCTAATACAAAGCTATTAAGGCTACTTATATTATTAATAATCTTAATTATATCTTATAATATCTACTTTATACTAATTTCCAATACCTTATTTTAAATAACTTTATATACTATCTATAGGGGGATATAATAATATTCTATCTTACGAATACTATTATTGGCTTTACTAATATAATCTTAATCTTACTATATATATTATTAGCTTCTTCTTTAAACTCTTCGGCTATAAAACTATGTTCTATATTAATAATAATTCTATCTGGAGGTTCCTAATATATATTAATTTAATATACTTTTAGTATATATTATATATTTTCTGCAGAAATACGTTTTAGGAATCTTATAGCTATAAATACTATAGAGATATTAATAGTATATAATATTTATTTATCACTATTAAGATATATAATATTAATAATAATATTTATATTAAACTTATAGTTATTCTTAAGGCTGAACTTAAACTAATAGGAGATTTTACTATTTATTTAGTATTAGTAGTAATTCTTTATAATTACTATAATCTAATTAATAGTTACAGCTTTACCTACTTTCTTAAGTATATTACTTAACTTATAGATACTAAGGTAGCTAAATATGTTATAAAGTTATGATATTTCTATCTCTATAAGAACGTTAATAGCCTTATTATAGAGATTCTCTTATATAGAGAATTATAGATATCTATTATATCCTTTTATAGATAACAATACTTCTTTCTACTTATTTTTATTTTTAAGATTATTAACGTATATTTAAGGTAATTTATATTAGGGAGACCTAGTAGAAATAGTATAACTATAGAAATAATATCAAATTGAAGATTTCTAAAGAATATAGATACTTTAGCTATACTGAAATTTATAAAGTTCTATTTATTTCCGAATTTAATATTTACTTTTGAAGCTATTTTATTTAGTAAGATATTGGAAAGAATCTTCTGGAGGCTCTAAGTTATTATATACCTCTAGTAGAGGGTCTACCTACTTTTATATCTGGAAGGATACTTTGAAAAATAACTTTAGAATACTATAAGGTTAGGAAGACTTTTAATTTATTAATAGTTATTAAGTAATAAAAGGTGCGGTTTTGAAGGATCTTTATAAATTCTATAGAGTTAATAATCTCCTTCTTACTATTTACTATAATAAAGTAAATAGCTATAAAGTTATTTTTTAATATTTTATTTATATTATTATATATTTTCTCTATTATTATTAGGCTGGGTTTATACTAAGTGATAGGATCTCTGAATAGGTAGATATTATACTATATGACTATTCGAATTTGTCTTTCTCCTTACTTAGCTGCTACTCTATATTAGTATTTAAGCTTCGCCACCTGGAATAATTATTATTCTGGATACTAATATTCTCTTATAGGGAATCTAATAGGCTTCTAATACTTCCTCTCTCTACTATAGTCTAATATAATCCCCCCTCTGAGAGGTTTTATCTTTAGGATCTAACTATTAAGATTTAGTGTAAGGAAGTAATATTCTATTTTCCCTTTAGTATTTCTTATTAGTTAGAATTTGGAAGTCTATTCTAGATTCTGTATTTTAGCTTTTTAATATTAAGTTCTAGTTAATATTAGCTTCCTAAGATATATTCTAATTATATTTATATTTTAATTAACCTAATATCTCCCTTAGGGTAATCTATTTTCTTTAGTTATAAGAATATTAGAAAGGTTTCTTTCTTATTTTTAACTATAGAGATTTTATATCTATTATATTTATAGCTTCTTTTCTTTTTAGAGATATTTTCTTAAATATTTTCTAGTGATTATTAGTAGGTTTCTTATTTTTTCCTATTTTATAGGATATTATTTTTAGTATCTGGATTTAGATATTATTTACTTTATAGTTTTCTTAGTTTTAGAGAATTATATTATTTTGTATATTCTTTCTATTATCTTTTTTTAGTAACTTTTAAGTAATCTTTTTATTATTAAATTATATATTTTCTACTTTAGTGAAACTTTTAATTACTTATAGTTAAGTGAAAATTATTTTTATTATTTAATTTCTTAATTTTGTGGATATAATTAACACTTTTTTATTAATAATTTTATTTTTAGAATATTAATAATAATAATAATAATATAATATTTATTCCTATTATTATTAGTATTTTACTTCTACTTCTTCCTCTTACTTCAAAGAAGGGAGTAATTAAGTTTTCTTATACTACTTATAAGTAGCTACTTACTGATAGTTCTGATAATAGTAATAATTCTAATTTTATATATTCTGTTTCTTACTGCTACTACTTCTATCTCTTAGCTAGCTAGAATCTCTAGGGTCTTATTTTAAAACTTTATGTTTACTGTAAAATTACTAATAGGTTTCTATAGCTTCCTTATTTTTATTATTCTAACTATTTTAGATACTAATAATAAATATTCTTATTATACTGCTATATATAGTAAGGAGTATATTTTAGTATATTTTTATTTTTCCTCTTATAAGTTACTTCTATAGTTAAGAATTTCTTTCTGATATTTTTTAGGTTACTTATATTATTATTTTCTCTACTTTAGTTTTCTACTATTTTGTTAATAATTTTTTATTAGAGTTTAATTTCCTTACCACTACCTGCAAAACTAAAGTAATTTTTTATATTTCTAATTTTTAATATCTCTCTACTAACTAGTTTTATAGGAGGAGCTTACTAAGATATAGACTACAGCTAAGAAAGTTTTTTAGGCTAAAGTTTCTTATACTAATAAGTTTGATACTAAATATAAAGCTGAGGATAAGGAGGCTGAGTAGTTAATCTGTAAGTATTAAGTTATAACTACTGAAGTTATAGTTTCTATTATTTTATAGTAAAACTACTTTTTAGAGTAAGGTTTCTAGGTTACTACTACTTTTTATGTAGTATAAGAAGTATAGATTTATGATATTAGGGTTTAGATTGCTATTTTTATAGGTTTCTAGATTATGTTTCTGGAGTAGTTTTTAATTTATTTTTATATTATTAATATTTGTTTTCTCTTTCAGTATTTTTCTAGTAATTTTCTCTCTCTTAATGTTCTTATTATAATATACTAGTAATTTTAACTTTTATTTATCCTTCCTTAAGAATTCTGATAAGAAGGGTGATAATAATAGTGATAATATTAATAGAAGTAATAATAATAATAAAGTTACTTAATTTAGTTTCTTTCTACTTCTTTCTTAATATTCTATATTTATATTTTTTGGGGGGTTTAGTTACTATTTTTAGGTTTATTTTATTTTTCTCTGGTTTTTAGGTTTAATATAAGTTTCCTAATTTTATCTTACTAATAATTTAACTTTACTGTTTCTTTTATAATTTATTAGTAATACTCTAGATATCTATTTTATATTTAGATTTTAATTGTTTTGAGATATAATATTAAGATTCTTATAAGTTTTCTTCTATTTTATATTTTTTCTACTTAATTAAGTATTATTAATTTCTTTAAGGTTTTTTATAATCTGTAATATAGTTAATTTTATATATATTATCTTCTAGATTTTTAATAGGGATTATTTGGAGTTTTAGTGGTTTTCTTTTATATTTCTCTAATTAGAATAAAGAGAAGATATTATAAATCTGATATTTGTTTGAGGTTAAGTTTGAATATTTATCCTCTATTAACTACTTATATTATTCTAAATAGTTTTAGGTATTTATTAGATAGTTTTTTAGCTAGTTATTTTTACTTAATATTTTTAGTAAATAGTTGTGAAAGGCTGGATCTGGGCTTATTTAACTGGAAGGTGGCGTAAAATATTGTTTATTTAGAACTAAGGAGTAAAAGAGAAGCTTTTATAAGTACGTGGAAACGTCTGTATATATAGTACTATATGGGGCTTACTGGGGCCCCACTTGAGGGAGGAGGTTAGCTTCGGATGTCTGGATATAGCTCTAGCTGGATATCTGAGTATAGTCTGTAATATTACCTCCCTCTTCTCCAGCCGCCGCCCGGCTGGAGGCTGTAGGTTAGGTCTCTATTATTATCTGTAATTAGCTTATATATTACTTTATACTACTCTAGGGCTATTATATCTATAATAGTGTTAATAGGCTTCTATATAAAGTTTATATATTCTTCCTATTTAATAAGAGTTTCTTATTAGTATTTTCTCTCTACTTAATATATCCTTATAGTAAGAATATTTTTAACTAGCTATTTAACCTCTCTATCATTATCTATTAGTAGTAGTAACTAGCTATTAACTATAATCTGCCTAGGTAGTAGATTAGTAGTAGCTCTCTAGAGTAAATCTATATAGAACTATAGGTAAATAGACTCTAGGGTATCCAGCTTTATAATATATAGTGAGAGGATTTTCACTATTATATATTTATAGTATAGCTAGGCTAGCTTTTAGCTTAATTTTAGTAACTTATAGTTAGATATATTTAACTATATCTTATTATTAACTTAATACTGATCTGTAGGGAATTAGATTTTATTTACCTAGGCTTCTGATCTTTACTGAGTAGTAGCTATCTTTATATAGATATATATTATTACTAACTATATTCTCTTGATTAGCTGGTAGGCTGTAGTTTTACTATTATTAGGTAGTTCTGTATACTTCTTAGTGACTGGGATAGGGTTAATATAATATTTATAATCTATAAAGAAAGATATAGTTCCTATTATATTATACTACTAGTTACGGAGGGTTAATTATATAATAAGTAGTAGGTTATTCTAGTTATCCTGAGACTAGTAGGTAAATACTTTTAAAACTGCTTAGATTTCCTAGTTATACTATTCTATAATCCCGTCAGTCTGTAAGTAGTAACTAGTGCTTAGTAGGTATATAATACTTATTAACCTGCAGAACTTCTTCCAGAAGTAACTTACCTAGTTAGACTCTCTATTACTTATAATAGAGTGTAGTATTCTATAGAACCTGTAGTGGTAACTGAGGAACTACTAGGTATATATCTCTATCTTTATTATATCTATCTTCTCTAATATAGAAGCTTTATTTAGTTGATTGATAATAATCTAGAGGTAATAGTTATTTTGTCTTTTTGTGGGGGGTAAGTTAGTAATAAAGTTTATTGATAGATTAGAGTGTAACTAGTTAGGTACTAGTAGGGACTTTAGGAATCCCTTTTTAGTCTACCTCTAGATATAAATACTTCTATATATATTATAGTTATATATAAATTAGTGGATATTTTATGATTATCTAAGCTAGTAGAACTATTAGCTTACAATCTCTAGTATATTATTATATTCTGGGTGGCCTATAGGGGAGGAGTTATATAATTTCTATACTAGTTTAGTTCTAAGTTTATTAAGGAGGTTATTACTCTCTTTACTACTTAGTATCTAAAATCTCTCTCTGAAAGTAAGCTATCTTAGTATATTAATAGTATATTTAGTGATCTGGACTTTAATATAGAAGTTAGGGGGGAAGTTATACTCCTCCTGCTAGACTGTTATGAAGATCTATTAGTATAAGGAGTCTCTCTTAGTAGTATAGTTTTATATCTCTTATAGGTTTAGTCTTCCTTTGAAAACCTAGATACTAATAATACTTATATATTCTACCTAAGATCCTATAGAGATAGTAGTATTTAGGATAATCTATATTATTTATTTCTGTTACTTCTTATTATTCTACCTTTTAGGAGTATCCTATTCCCTCTGGGAGAGGATATTAGAAGCTACTATCTGGGCGTCTAGTTAGTATTTAAGGTAAAAATTATATTAAGATAACTTCTCTACCTACTGGCTCTACCTTTCTGTAAGTTATTATTTCTTTATAAAGTACTTAAGGTTTTTATAGTTAGTAAGGATTTTAAACCTCCTAGTACTTTATAGCTTTATTCTCTATACCTATAAATATTCTAGTATTATAAAGAGTTTTTTATTATAGATTAGGTAATTAAACTCTATAGGGGTTAGATATTAGGAGTAGAAAGCTACTAGATATTTCATTCTAGCTTTATTAGCTTAGGTTAATATATCTCTTAGAGTATACTCTAAATAGTCTATCTTTATTATTATTAGAATGTTAAGGTTAAATATCTGTAGGATCAGTTCTGTGGCGAAGAGTTATTTTAGTGTGAGGAAAGTTTCCTACTATTTTAGTCCCTAGTTAAAAGGAACTAACTTCTAAGTTAGGTGGTTTAAAAGCTCTATAATAATACTATATTAAAATATAAAGATCTTATAGTAGTTTACAAACTTAAGGAAACTATAGATACTTTTCAGTAAGCTGGGGGGGAGTTAGTTAGTAATAATTTCTAACTTCTCAGGATTATAAAAGAGATCCTTTCTAGCTGTTATAATATACTTAATATACTTAACTATAGTGACTGAGAACTTACATTTTTTAGGATCTAACTTAAGGTCTATATTAGTAAGGTAGCTAAGTATTTAATAGACTTTCTCTTTATACTCCTTTTATAAGCTACTGGTATAAATAAGGATATTATTAATATATACTATAATAAAGTTATTTAGGAACTGTTACAGGTAGCTATTAATATACTGTTGAAATATAGTGGGGGTATTAGTGAGTCTGAAGGGGTATACTACCTATTTGAAGAGGCTATAATATGTCTGAAAAGCTGTTTTCTCCTGATTTACTTTATTAATTCTGATTTTATAGAATATAGTAATAATATTAAGCTTAGTATATTAGTAGGTAATAGTGACCCTCTGGAGGGTTTCTAATATGAGGGGGAGGGAGTAATAGTCCTTTTTTGTGATTATATTAAGAGCTTTATAATTTATATAGAAGTGTATTTCTCTGTCTAGCTTTCTTATAAAGAGGATTGGGATATTAGTAGAGAAGCTACTTACTTTAATAAATTTTTTATTAAGTAAATCCTCTAGGGTTTTCTTAAATATTAGAAGCTCCTCTTATAATATACTATAGAGGGGTTCCTATAGGAGGTCTGGTTTCTGTTCCTTGTTATTAGGGATTAATAGGATATAGTAGTTTATCTTTAGTTAGCTGGGGGGTAGTTAGTATACTGAATCTAGATAGAAAAGATCTGGGAATTACTTTAAGATATTTATAGGGATATAATTCTTTAGGTTTACTTCTATTTTTAGGGTTAACATTTTCTTAATATTTACTAAACTAATAGATATAATCTGGTAGGAGCTTAATACTTTACTAGTATACTGTGTGGCATGCTGATAGATAAATATAAATAAATTAGTATTAAGTAGTTAAGCTAACTAGATCTCCTTAAGTTATACTAACTTATTCTAATATTTTAGATATATTATTATACTACTTTTTCTGTATATTATCTATTAGGTTTTAGTATTATAAATAATATAATTATTCTCTATTTATAGCTGCCTGAGATATAAGAGTAACTATAGGTTTTCTATAATATAGATATAGATCTTCTATATATAGTTACTAACTTCTAAAATCAGGATAGTTACTTTCTGGGTGTTACTAAGTGACAGTCTAATAATATATCTCTTTATCTATTTCTTTAATTTATTAATTAGTAGGAGGTAAAGTTTCTTTATAAGGGAGATATTAATAATAATATAGATATTATAGTTTATATTAATAAGTATATTAATAGAGTAATTTTTATTAATTCTAGTCTGAATAGTAACTAACTACTAGTTACTTACTTGTTTTTTTTCCTGTTATTTCTTTTATCCTGTTACTTCCGCCTCAGTTAGCTTTAGAGCCTGATTTTACTCTAGAGTTACTTTTTTCCTAAATTCTTACTATTACTAAGTGGAGTAGTATTATCCCCCTGGTTATCTCTAGTGTAATCTAGAGTAGCTATAGCTTTCATAATCTTTATATTAGTCTTCTTATACTCTTAGGCTCTATAATTTCTATAGATATAGCTTTTCTTACTATACTTAAAGTATCAGTAAGTATCTTAGTGGTCCCTAGAGCGTTCCTTAGGAGTAGAGGAGGAGCTACTAAAACTCTAATATTATTATCGCTCCTTAACTGCCCTAGTTATCATAATATTACTCTCTATATTATAGGTAGCAGGTTTCTAGTGGGGTAGTTAGTAGTATACTAACGCCCCCTTTATATATTTAAGCTTCTAAGCTATATTTTAAATTTTAGATAATTAAAGTTTATATTCTGTAGGAAAGTTAACTATAATAAGTAGCTTCTTAAAGTGGGGAAGTAAGGTAGCTTCTAGTAGGGAGATCTAAACTATATTTAATTATATATATTCTCTAGTATCAGCTAGAGTTTTTTTAAATTAAAATAGAAAGGTAGTTAGGTATTTATTTTCCTTCTATTTGAGATTTTATAGCTAGGTAATAGTATGGAGCTAATTATTAGGATCTAGGTAAATTCTATCTAGGTAACTTATAAAATTATTTAGATTATAGGAGTTCTCTAGTTTTCCTATTATATAGAAAGTTTTAACTACCTACTGAGGATTAGAATCTAAGTAGGAGTAAATTAGATATTAGCGTTCCTAATTACTATTAAAGAAGTAGTAGTTAATCTTAAGCTTAGTTTTTATCTGTTAGGTTTATACTTAGTATTCCTTCTGCTTACCTGAAAACTTCAGGAGTAGGGAAAGAGGTTTCCTCTAGTAGTTAGCTATTAGTGGGAGTATAGTAATATTATTAACCTTAAGGGCTATTATCCTAATAGATATTATTCTGGGGGTTACTAGAGCATTCTAATATAGGCTAGAGGTGTCTGTTATAGTAGCTACCTGGAGGTTACTACCTGCTATAGTATCTTATTTTACTAACTTATATGAGAGCTTATTAATCTTCTAATAGAGAGAGCTTAAAGTATACTGTAATTACTACTGAAGTAGTTTACTTATAGGGTTACTGCCTGTGGGGGTATTCTGGGGAGCTTTAGTGCTCTCTATTATTTTTTATATTAATTACCTGTTATATAGTGTTATATCCTAGGAGTTACGCTTAACTAGATTATATACTTAACTAGTGGGAAGCTGTATTCTACTTAGTGTTATCTATATAGTGAATAAAACTAAATTCTAAATATATAAAAGGCTGGACCTAAGCTTATTTAACTGGAAGGTGGCGTAAAATACTATTTATTTAGAACTAAGAAGTAAAAGAGAAGTTTTTACGAGTGCGTGGAAAAGTCTGTATATATAGTGCTATATGGGGCTTACTGGGGCCTCACTCGAGGGAGGAGGTTAGCTTTAGATACTTAAGTATAGTCTTAACTGGACATCTGGATATAGCCTGTAATAATAGTAATATATAATTACTAATTTTAAGGTTTAATTACTTCTTTTTTTTATTATACTATTTTATATATTTTTTATTTACTTCCTCTAGTAGGATTTTAAGTTATATATAATATAACTAAAAGTATCTTACTTTCTTTTTTACTATTAGGATAGTTTTAAGTTTAACTTCCTCTAGGATATTATTATAAGATTCTATTAGTAAATAGCTTATTAAAATATCTATTAATATTATTTTAGTAATATTATAAATAGAGATATTATAGATAAATTTAGTTATAAGTAATTATTTTACCTAGTTATTCTAATTAAAATTAAGTATTATTCTCAGGAAATATTTTATATTCTAATTTTAATATTCTATTTAACTATCTATTTAGAAGTAGTATACTATATTTAGTTTCTACTTAATAGTTAGTAAGTAAGTAATAAATACCTAAAATTTACTTATAAATAGTAATTCTTAATTTAATATAATAGTTTAAGGGACTCTATATTTTAGGAGAATATTATTTACTAATAAGGCTGCTAGTTTATTTACTATTAAGGATTCTCTAGTTAGTAAATAGAGAGTATATTTAGTAAATTAGTTAATAACTATTAGAATATTATTATAGTTTTTTCTTAAGAATTTTATTAATTTAGGTAATTTAGTAATAAAATCTATACTAATATATTACTATAAGTTGTTAGGTACTAATAAAGATACTAGTATATTATATAGGAAGTAATATCTAAGTTTCAATTTTTAGTATACTATATATTAGGATATATATTCTATAATATCCTTTCTTATTAACTTCTATTAGTATATTTAGCCTAACTTCTTAAGTATCTTAGTGATTTCTAGGTATTTTCCTAAAGGTTTATTATAAAAAGCTATTAGTAGATTAATCTGAAGCTGGTAACTATTTAGGATAATTAGCTTACTTTAGAATCTTACTTTTTCCTTATTATTAAGGGATTACCTACTACTTCTTAATTATAATTTCTCTCCTCTCTTTATAGTAGCTACTTTCTATATTTTTCTGATTTCTTTTTTTAATATTTCTTTTAGTTTCTCTGGGATAAGATCTTTAGGATTTATTTAAGGTTTTTAGCTCTAGAGGGATATTATTACTATTTAGTCTGGAAACTAGCTTAGGAAGTTTTTGAGGAAGACTGTTTTAGTATCCTGAGTTTCTCTTTCTGTTAGTTAGTAGTTAGGTTATCTAGAGAGATTATTAGCTGGATTTTATTTTTCTAGCTAGTAGTTAATAATATATTTAAATAATAATATATCTTATAGTAGTATTACTTATTTACTATTTAGCTAGAGTTTTATAGCTAGATACTAATAACTTAAGTGGTTAGTAATAAAAATAATTTTATATTAAAAGTATAAAAAGTAATATCTTTATATAAATACTGTTTTATAGATAGCTAATAGTTTTACTTCTAGTATTTTATATTTTAACTTTATTCTCTTTAATTTCCATAAGAAGTATATTAGTAGTTATTACTTATTATCTTCTAGCTGGGTTACTATTACCTCTATAGTAAAATCTGAAGTATCTATCTCTATCTAGATTAGTAGGGTTAGGTTAAAATAATATAGGATAGAGGCTTTAGTGAATTTTTCTTTTAAGTTCTTAAAAGTTTCTATTACTCTGGAGGTTATTATATTTTCCTTTTTTACTTACTTAGTTAGTTAATTAGTAAGTTTAGTATTTACTATAGAGTAGTTTTAAATAAATCTTCTGTAGAATTTTGTGAATCCTAAGAAAACTTAGATCTTTCTAATATTAGTGGATACTAACTATTTCTTAATAGCTACTATTTTCTCCTCCTTTATAGTGATACTATTAGGGGAGACTATAAAATCTAGAAATTTGATAGTCTATATATAAAACTTATATTTCTCTAGATTAGTATAGAGCTCTGTAGTGGATAATTGGCTGAGTATCTTCTTTATTGTTTCTATATATTTTTCTTTTATTTTCGTGAAAATTAGGATATTATTTAGGTAAATAATATAGGTAATATTTATAAGGTTTACTAAGGTATTATTAATATATATCTAGAAGGTTACTAGAATGTTAATAAGTCTGAATAGTATAACTTAATATTTAAAATATCTATACTATATCCTGAATATTATTTTCTACTTATTTTCCTTCTGTATATATATTTAGTGGTATATATCTTTCAGATTTAGCTTAGTAAACTATAAGGTTCCCTCTAGTTAGTTTAAGATTTTACTAATAAGAGCTAGAAGTATTTAGTTCTTAATAGTAATATTATTAAATTTTCTGTAGTCTATATATAGTTTCAGCTTACTTTTTTTCTTTAGGATAAATAGAATTAGTATCCCTACTAGGTTTTGAGATATTCTAATTTATTTTTTGTCTAGTGTTAATACTAAATATTATTATAATTCCTCTAGTTTTTTCTCTGTAAGAGGGTAGATAGGGTTTTATAGGAGCTTTTTATCTTCCTCCAGCTTTATTATATATATGTAAGTATCCTCTTCTATTAGTATATCTACTTTTTTTATATTAAAAATATAGAATTATTTTTAGTATTCTAGTGGTAATTAGGTGTCTCTATTTTTCTCTTTATTTATATCTTCTCTAGGTTATTACTATATAGTTTACTACTTCCTCTCTATTAATGCTGATAGGGTTGAGATTACTAGTATATATTTAGATTGCCTCTTAGTTTTGTTGATTATTTTAGCTCTATATATTAGTTTGATATTACTGATAGCTAAGGGATAGGTTTAGCTTAAAGTTCTCTACTTTAGATTTAATTTTACTTCTCTACTCTAAAAGATCTTTAGGATAATATTATATTTACTAACTTTACTTATTTAGAATATATAAGATTTTATCTTTATTATACTGAAGTTATCTATAATTTTTATAACTATAGTATATATTCTATATTTAGATATTATTTTCCCTTAGAGATTTAACATTTCTAGTTTTCTGCTAACTTCTATAAGTTTGGTATTATATAATATATTCTAATTTAGAATATTCTTATTAGTCTCTAGGTTGATAAATACTTTCCTTTTTTTCTAACTTTTCTTTATATAAATTAATATTTTAGTTTTGAAATGTTAGTAGAGTTCTGGATCTTATAGGATTTAAATATTATTAATTTTAGTTACTACTGAGTGATAGAGTTTTTCTGTATATCTAGGTTCCTTATATATATAGTATATATTTTCTTTATACTAGTAAGATATATAGCTTATTTTACTATAGTTATAGTATTTTAGAAGTCTCCTAGGGGTTATAGTTCTAGTCTGTAGGATACTTTCTTGCTTAATTTTAGATAATATGGCTATAGTGGTAGACTGCTTTCTAGACTGGTTCTTACTATTTATCTTTCTAGTAGGGATTACTGTTAGTATTACTAATAGTCTGTAGTTTCTTTACTTTAGTGTCTTATAACTAGAATCTATTAGAATTAACTTACTTATAGATTATTTAATAGTTTCTTTCTATTTAGTAATATAATTTAATTTCTAGTAAGTTACTAGGAGGTTTTTAGTTATAATTACTTTTTTTAACTTTAATAGTAAGTAGTTAATAATATTAATAATATAAAGCTTCTCTAGCTAGATATCTAGATATTCAGTTTTAATAGTTTTATAAATATTAATAAACTACTAGTAGGTTTAGTTAATCTTCTGCTATATAGTGTCTAACTGGATGGATATAATAATAGTTTTAGTGTTAATATTATTTATATTTAATTTAAGTTATTTTTCTATAGCTAATTAGGTAACTTACTTAATATTATTACTATATATAATAGAGATCTACTTAATTTAGTAGTGGGAGGTAATATTTTTGAGGTATAAGTCTGTATATTAGATTTTATTTTTATTTACTATAAAGTTATTTTCTATTATAATAAATTATCCTCTAAGTTTAAATACGAAGTTATTAAGGTTAGATTAACTACCTCTCTTATAATAAATAAGAGTAAGCTATTTCACTAAGAGGTTTCTTTTTTACCTTTTAGGCTCTAGATTAGGAATAATGAGGCTTCTAATAGTCTCCTCTTCTATATTTTCTCCTCTTTTTAAAGTTATTAGCTTCTCTAATTTCTGCTTCTTTTTTAATTTTATTGTTTCTTCCTTAATTAATTAATTAAGTTTTATTTTAGAAAGGTTACTATTATTCTGGGGGGATTACTATTTTTTAGGGTTATTAGTATTACTGTTAGTTACTATAGGGGTTAGTTCTCTATCTATACTTAACTCTCCTAAGTTATTAATAATATATGATATTTAGGTAATTTATATATATAACGTTATTATAGTCTTACTGGTTAGTATACTTAAAAGTAGATAGAAGTTTGAATATATTAGGCTGGGTTTATATTAAGTGATAGGATCTCTGAATAGGTAGGTATTATATTATATAACTATTTGAACTTATCTTTCTCCTTACTTAACTGCTGCTCCGCACTGGTATTTAAGCTTTACTACCCGGAATAACTATTATTCTGAATACTAGTGTTCTCTTATAGGGAACCTGATAGGCTCCTAGTGCCCCCCCTCTCTACTGTAGCCTGATAATTATCTCCTCCGTGGGGATTATATTATTAAGAAATATTATAATCTCCTCTACTAAGATAATATTAATAATAAAAACTTTCTTAAACTGTGGGGCTACTATTTTATATTTCTCTGGAGTATACCTTTTTAAGTAGTATTTATTTACTAGGTTTAAGTATATTTAGTATTTACTTTATATATTTCCTTCTTATATTTTCTGGTAAGGTTATTTTAATGTAATATTATTATCTTATATATATTATAAATAAGTTGGTTGGGGGTAGTAAAACTACTAGTTTCACCTCTAGTTATTATAAATATAAGTTATAAGAAACTGATTATAATTTATAATATAAATACCTTTTTGTTTTCACTATTACTTTTAGCTTTTAAGTATTCTTATTATCTATTTATATAGTTTATTAACAGTTAGCTTAGCGTTATTAATTATATTATGAAGTATATTAATTATATTATCTACCTAATATATAGTAATATATATTCTTTCCTTAATTCTCTCCTGTGGATTATATAGATTTAGATAAATATATTAAAGAAGGTTAATTTATATTATTACTATATTAAATACCTTAATTATGTTAGTATATTTATAGCTTTTAGCAAACACTTTAAGATTTATATATTTCTATTTTCTATAGTAGGTAAAGTAAACTATAGATATTTTAAACTCATTTCTATCTATTATAACTATCTGGATAATTAAGAAGTTATCTTAAATTAGGAAAATTCATATCTTGTAGTATAAGTATACTTAATTCATTAGTATATTATTAAATACGTCTCCTATTATATTTCAGTTAATATTATAGCTAATATACTTAGTAATAAATATTTATAATTTATCCCTAAAACTATTATACTTCTTTCTAATATATTTATTACTTATTTTATATACTTTACTGAATAATAACTTAATCTATTTATAAGGTCAGTTAAATAAAATATAGTATTTTAGTAATAACTAATACTTTCCTCTAAGGTAGGTATAAAATCTTGGGGGTTTATTTAGCTTTAGATATTTCTCCCCCTTATTAGTATTACTTTTTATTCTCTTAGGTTTTAGTAAATTAATATCTATATAAATATCTAGCTTTATTAGCTATAGGCTTAATATTGCTATTATTAATATTATTAATATTCATAATATTAAGTGTGGGGTGGTTATCTCTATTGTTAAGTTTCTGGATATAGAGTGTTATTATTTAATAGAGATAAATCTTCCTACTTTTAGAAGGTTATTAATAAAGTTAAGGTTTTTTATAATCTTCTATCTAAAGGTTAATTAGTATTATTAGTAATATTTTATGTTTTCCTTTATTTATTTTATTAGCCTCTTCTTATTAAGAAAATTCATAAGTTTCTTTTTTATGTAGTCTTATTTATGG
This sequence comes from Colletotrichum lindemuthianum, assembly GCA_001693025.2. NCBI lineage: Eukaryota > Fungi > Ascomycota > Sordariomycetes > Glomerellales > Glomerellaceae > Colletotrichum > Colletotrichum lindemuthianum. The sequence continues at coordinate 32,461 of MASP02000116.1, read as the reverse complement.
GAATATATATATTTCTCCCTGTAAGATAGTTTTTTAGGGTTTATATTACTTCTCTTTCTATTATATTAAAGCAATTTAGGTTTTATTTCTTAACGTTATTACGGTAGAACTTCCATATTTCTTCAAAGTGAAGGTTTACTTCTTTCTATATATAAATATACTAGTAAGTAAATATATTATTAAGCTAAATGCTTTGAATATTACTGTAAGGTTTTATATCTCTACTTTATTACTAAGAAATAACTTTCTAGTATATTTCTACTAATATCTTTACTTCTATATATTTAAATACCTTCTTATACTTATTAATGCCAACTAAGGCATTATTATTATTAAATTTATCTTTATAAAGATTATTAACACGAATGCTGTTGCGAGGTAGACTTTACAGTTAGAACTACATATAGGGTGAAGAGCTTAGATACTATTACAGATATAAAGCAAAAGTAACTAAATAAAGATTATGTTGGTTTAATCGTTAGGGTTATTATATACCGTATATAATTTCGTTATACGGATGCAAACTGGTGTTCTGGTATTTCTTGTTAATATTACTATATTATATAGCGTGTGACGCTATATAAGACTCTAGATCTATAATATAGTAATTACTTACTAATTACTATACTATCAGACTATAGCTGGCGCCGGATGCCGGGCATTTATAGCCAGTAAGCTATAGAGGATATACTACTATATATATAGCAGTAGATATAGTTACTATATACTCTATAGTATAACGTAACTAATACTAGTAATATTTCTTTTTATAATATACTATAGTATCTATTTATTTATATAAAATATAATACCTTTTATAATCTATATCCTTTTGCCTAAATAAGATCTAAATACCTATTTATCTACTCTACTAAAGTTACCTATTCCTCTATTTAAATATTTATATAGTTTAAATTAATTAATTTCTTAAGAATATAATTTAAAGTATTTTTAATAAATATATTGGTAATATTATTATTTCTATTAATCTACTGTATCTTATATAATTTACAGTATTTAGATAACTATCTTAATACTATAATATTAATTATTAAGTGTTTCTCTTTAGTAATATTTAGTTTTAGAAGATATTTATAAAGTAAATATAAGTTAATATATATAATAGTTAGAATCTAGGGAAGCTTTTAGTACTTAAGGATCTTCTTAAGTAATATAGCTATAATATAGGTAAAGTTTATATTATCTACTATAACATAAATCTCCAAAGTAAATAAACTTCTAGTAACTTTCTTACTTTTAGTAGATAAATAATATATAAAGTTACTATAGAGGTTAAACTAGCTATTACTAATTACAGTCTCTTAACTTAGAATTATTATAAATTCTAGTTAAGATAAAAGGTTAGTATTATTAGCAAAAAATCTATTAATAAACGTATACAGATATACCTTAGAGAGGTTAAGTAATATAAAGTTAAGGTTTCAGTTAAAATACTTTATTTACTATTTAAGCTGTTTATTAAGTATAGTAATATTATTACTTAAGGGGTATTGCTTTTACGCTATATAAAAGAGGTTAAATAAGGCTGCTAGTTAGTATAGAGAGGTAGGATATATACTATATATATATTATTTAATATATACTTTCTTAAATATCTTAGATATAGTATATATATTAATAAAAGCTAGCTTTCACCTTTAGTGTTTTTGGTATAGATAAAGGTAATTACTATTAAGTAACAGAATATCTTTATTAAATACGAGGGATATAGTTTCTAAAAATATAAATTTTAGCTTTACTTTAAATAAAGTCTTTTTAAACTTCTTATCTTCTTAGTAAGAGAATATTATATTAGAGAAACTAAGAATATTATTAGTTTACATACTAATAAGGCCGAAGATATTATTTTAAATATTATAGTTATATTAAAGGATTCTGATCTGTTGCTAAATTACATACCTCTCGGGGTTCCATTTAGGTAAGTATATCTGACAGTCAGCTCTTACCTCATAAACTCTGTAGATAAGCTGAAGCTAAGGAACTATTTAAATAGAGGAAACCTCAGGCGGCAAATATAGTTAGTTAATATAATAGCTAATAAATACAGAAGGTATATTATATAAATGGAAGATACAGACTTATATTTATTATAGTTACTTTTTAAAAGATTATAATTAGTTATTATATAATACTAACTATCCTCACTTAATATTAGTTACTAATAGTTACTAGTTAGTAATATCTGTTACTAAATAGTGCCAGCTGGTGCCACGCTTGGTTTCATAACAGGAAGGTATGTCGACTACCGGTCGCGGTTGCCTGTCGCAAGATTCGAACCTACTATACTTACCAAAATAGTAAGAGCCAGCTAGATATTAAACTACTACGTTAAACGGGATTATTTTAAGTATATAGAACAAGGAGATATAAATTATATATTAAAGTCTCTATTTATAACTTCTTCTTATAGTATATAAGGTAAATTACCTACTAGCAGGTTCCAGCCTCAGTAAGGCTATAAAGTAGCTTAATAATAATTATTATAGAATTTAGAGAAAACTACCTTTTAAGATATAAATATAAATTAGCTATAATATACCTTATAAGCTTTATTTTAGCTTAAATATAAGCTTAAGGAATATTATAAAGCTATATTATTATATTCTTATACTTAAGGAAAGTTACAATTACAGCTAAAATTTACTACTAGCTACTTTATTAAAGTATTAGTAATTATATTAAAATCTTAAACTTACTATATTTTCTAAAACCATAGATTATAAGTTATCACTTCTTATATACTTTATTAATGTTCTTATTTTTAATCTTATTAATAATATAAAATTTGAAGTATTTAGAGTTTTTTTAGAAGATAGAATTCTATTAAATAATCTTTATATCATTATTATTAATAATATTTTTAACTTTCTTTTTAATTAACTTCTTAAATAGTAAGTTAGATATTATAATTATATATTAGTAGTATAATAGCTATAAAGCTATTAAAGCTTCACAGTATACTAACTATATAGTATAGCTTAGTAGTAAAGATTACTACTACTAGTAATAACTAACTACTAGTTATTATTAGCTACTAAGTAATTAGTAACTAATTACCTAGAGTATCTAGATTTAGCCTATATATAGCCTATAGGCTATATACTATAAATATTAATATCTTTAACTATATTAGTATACTATATAAAATAATATATATAATATACCTTCCCTAGTGAAACTAATATTAATTAGTAGTTAATCTTACTATTACTACCTACTGCAGATTAGTAAAGTTTATTTAAGTAGAAATAATAATAGAAAACTATTAAGTTTAACTTAAAGTAAGATTACTAATTTCTTAATTTATTGGATATTTTTAATAATAATCTCTCGCCTAACTTAAAGTAAGATAATATCTCTTTAATAATTATACTAATATATTTTAATTTTAATAGCTAGATACGTATTTATACTTAATATTAACTTATAGAAAAAATACTAAAAATATCTCATATAAGTATATTTATTAAGTATCTTTATTATAAAACTTACTAGACTTCTATAGTAAAGAAATTTATAATATTCTAAATCTTAGAATCTTCTTATATTTTCTTTTCTTCTTTATATTCTTCTATTTTCTTTCCTCTCTTTTTTTACTTAATTAGTAAATACTCTCTCTCTCTAAAATTAAATTTTACTTATATAATATTAATAAATAAAATTGGTAAATAGTAAAAATAGAATTTTCTATCTTTCTCCTTCTTCTCTCTTTTAAGTTATATTTCTTTATGAATTCCCTATAATTAGAAAATAATAAAAAGAATTTTTAAGTTAGTAGAACTTCTTAGAACGTCTTTTGAAAACCTTAATATAATAAATAATATAATCTTTTTAGAGGTAAAAATATGAATAAAGTTAAAGCTTTTTCTTAATAGTAAGATTTTTAGTAAATAAAAAACTTTTAATTTAATTATAAAGTATAATCTTAACGAAATTAATAACTAAATAATATAAATTATAGTAATATATATATATATATATATATAATTACTTCTTTAGTAGAAATCTTCTAAACTTCTTTAAAGATAATTTTAAAACGTAACTAGAGAAGATATAGATTATTATAGATAAATAAATACTCTAATACTTAAAGAATACTTTTCTTATCTATAATATTAAGATTAATATAAAAAATAAATAAATTTACTAAGTTTTTATAAATTTAATAAAGTAAGATAAGTTTATTTTTCAAACTAAGAAAGAAATTTAAGAAATAATTATAAAATTATAAAACTTTAAGATACTTATTAATAACTAATGAAGTTTTTTTAATAATGTTATTTTTACCTAATAGATATACTTTATAATCTAGAAGTAATAATAAAAAATAACTTATTAAAACTTCATAAAATTTAATATTTATCTAACTACCTTAAGGAATTAATTCTAAAACGTATCTTAATAAATAGAGAGATTTATAGTTTACATACTATCTTTAATAATAAATATAACTTCTTAATAATAAGAATAACATAAATAATAAGATTTTTAAGATTAATAAGAATAATAACTTTTTTGTAACTAAAACTAATAGTATAAACTTTCTACTTTACTCTCTATAGTATTTCCCTTATATATTAACTTTATAAATAATTACTAAAAGACTGAATTTCTTCCTTTTAATATATTAATAGCTAAGATTATAACTAATTTAATACAAATATATAACTTTAAGATAAAATATAGAGAAACTTTCTATAATAACTTTAAATTAAAAATCTATATTTTTAGAGAGTATTATCTAAAGTTAGATATATTTAACTATATTTAGACTGAAGTTTTTTTTAATTATACTGAAAAACTATATTTTTAAATACTATTTTAGCTATTTTAGTAATCTTTTTAATTTTATAATATTTTATAATATAACTTATTATATTAAAAACTACTTTTAAAATAATAAGAATTAATAAATTTACTTTACTAACTAGTTTAATATAATATTTAGAAGTATTATTACTAATAATTAAGATAAGATAAGAAAGAAGGTATTTGAGATTCTTTTCACTAAGCTGATATATATTTAGAGAATCTTCACTCTGAAATAGTATACTAATTTCAGATTCTAAAACTACCTCTTAAATAGATATTAAGAGATATTAGAATACTAGTTAGCTTTCTTCAGCCTTATAGTAATATACTAGAAAGTTTATAATTAATTATAATTTATAGTTAGTATTATTATAGATTTCTCTCTTATAATTTTCTAATATATACTTAAAGATACTAATAATCTTAAGGAATTCTTATTAACTAGTATAAATTAATATTCAATTAACTAAAAATATAACTTACTTTAAAGTTTTTACTAAGTATATAAATATAGCTATTAAGAGTAATTCTAAATATTATTTAGAGGAGGATATTATTTAATTTCTACTAATTAATATAGTTAATTTAATAAAATATATTATATTTATAGTAAATCTAATTACCAGTTAATAAGATACTTTCTTAAAAAGAGAAGAGATTTCTATAACTATTATAAATCTAATTTTTATACAGTGAAAATATTAATATCTACTAATTATTATTTTCTTACTTAGTATAAAGAAGTAGAAAGTTTAAATAATGATTTTAGAGATATTTATAAGATTACTACTAAAGATAATATAATAGTATATTATTTTTAAGACTACTAACTTAAAGATTAATCTGAAGTGTTTAATTTTCTAAGTAACTTTTTAAATAACTTTATAATTTCTTACTTTAAAGAAGAATTTATATTTCTAGATAGTTAAAAGATTATAAACATCCTCCAGAATTAAATAGTAATCTATATTCTAATAAAAGAAGATAATATAATTAAGAAGATTATTATTTTAGTATTTATATTTATCCCTAAAGGATACTATTTAAATATAGTTTTTTAAGGAATTTTATCTAACTTAAATACTACTAGTAACTTTATAGCTAGCTACTTCTAGTTTAATATGCTAAAATAAACTATTCTTTCCTCTATTCTCTTAAAAACTTCTAGAGGAGGATTAATTTCTATTTATTTTAGAGGAGATAAATTTATAAAGATAATAAGTATAGCTAATATATTTACGCTACTTAGTATAATAATATTTTATATAATTTCTTATAAAACTCTATTTCTATTATATCTTACTAATATAAAATATCTGAATATTACTTTTGATAATATTTATGACTAATTATATTAAAATAAGAAGGTTGTTTTAGTTATATATAAATAGAAATATCTATAGATATTATTAGATAAGGAGGAGATATTTACTTCCTTATATCTAATAGAAATTAAAATTGAGAGATTTTATTATTACTTTAGATATCTATTTAGTATACATTTTTAAGAAATTGTCTATAAAACTAGATATTTAATTAATTAAGAAACTTTTATAGTTTTTAAAAAATACTACTACTAATACTAAATATATAATACTATTTCCTCTTAATTTAAATTTACCCTCTATAATAATATTAACTTAAACTTTAAAGTTATTATTAATATCTTTTACCTTAAGGATAACTATTTTATCCTCTATATTATTAATATAGCTATAGCTTTTAATACTACTTAGTTTCTACCTGATATCTTAGTAAGATTAATATAGGAAGCTTTTAAAATATACTAAATTAATATTTACCTAAATTTACTTAATTTTATTTCTACTAATACTGAAATAAACTTCTAATCTAAAGATTCTTATTTAGAAACTAAAATAATAAGCTTAACTATTAGAGTTATATTTATTAAAGTTTATAATAGTATTAGTAAAGTAGAATATTACTATATTCTTCTCTATTATATATATAAGATCCACTATTAAGAATACCTATTATTATTATAAAAGTATCACCTCTAGGCTACTTATAAGTTAATAAATAATACTACTAGCCTAAATAATTTTATATTTACATTTTCTATCTTTAGAATTTACCTCTAGCTTACTAAGAATCCTACTTTATCTTTAGAGATAGTTTTACAGATATAGGTAGTCTAAAAGGTAACTAAAACTATCTACTGTAAATATATAAAAAGAATTATTAATATTACTATAATTACTTATAATAATCTTAATATATTATAAGTTATAAACTTCCCACTATAATTCCTTATATATATATATAATAAGAAAAGAAAAGTTAGTAAAATTTCTTCTACTTACTTACTACCTATAATAAGATATATATTATTAACCTTTCTTATAGGTTTTATAAATTCTATTTAACTACTAAAGAAATATACTATAAGAATAATAATATATCTTCTTAACTATATATTCTAATAGAAATATAAGAATATTTTTACTATAAATATAATAATAATAATATTAATAAAACTAGAGATTCCTCTTAAGAAATCTTATCTACCTTAATCTTATTCTCTATTATCCTTAAACTTCTAAATACTCAAGAAATACTAAAAAATAATAATATCCTCCCTCCTAATATTAAAAGTAATATATCACTACCCTCTAATACAAATAAATATATTAAATATTAGAGAATTATAAAGTTATTCCTTAAACCTTTAAAAGTTATATTGAACTAGAAAAATCTTTCTTAATAAGATAGTAACTAAGAAGATTAGTTTATAGTTTTCCTTATAGCTAAGAAAGAAACTAACTTAATTCTCTCTAGATTTCTTTACTAAAAAGGAATTATTATTATTTCTAGTTTTCCCTTTACAAAATTAATAGAAAAGAAAGTAGGAAATATTATTAATTATAATATAGTTAAGATTACCTAGTATAATCCTATTATTAATAAAAACTAAATTATCATTAAATCTTAAATTATTAAATAAATTAAGAATAAAGATAGTAACTAAGTATATAAGATATTAAGATTAAGAATTTAAGGTTTTAAAGATAATAGGAAGCTTATAATTCTTATTTAGTTTCCTATAATTTAGAGAAGTAGCTGAAAATTAATTATAATTATTAGTTCTATATTAATAAAAGATAAAAGCTTCCTCCTCGAGCTAAAAGCTATCAACTAAATTTATATTTAGGTTAAAACTAAACTTATAATATATATTATAACTAAGTTACTTACCTACCTTAAAAACTAACATCCTCCAGAGTTTATAATAATAATTATTAAACTTTTTTATAGCTTAGCTAAAGCTAGTATTCACTAGTAGGTAATATATTCAAATTATTATAAAAAATAGTTATATATAAAGATATTTACTTATAATCTTTACCTCCTTATCTCTTAACCTATTAATAAAGTATTTAATATAATTAATATATAAACTAATAATACTCTTAGTCTTTCTATTACTATTTTTACTTAATAAGAGAATAAAGAACTAGCGAAAGTTTTCTTTATAGTAAAGCCTAAGATCTTCCTTATAAAGTTAATATTACTAGTATTTAACAGTAATATACTCTCCTTCTAAGATAAAAATCTCCTTCTTAAGTAAAAAAACTAAAATTATAAGCTTACTATTATTAATATCCTTATAAACCTTAAGATATTTAAAAAGACTATATTAAATAATATATATACAAAAAGTATATATTACTTTAATCTGCTCATCTAAAGTATTTTTCAACTTCTTATATATAATATAACAGTAATAACCTTTTAGTAATAATATTACTACTTTTAATAAGTATATTAAATAGTAAGTAAAATACTTCGATTAAAAACTAACTTTTATTCCTCTTAATCTCTCTAAGGTATATTTTTATATTTTTATAGATAGCTTCTTTACTAATAATATTAACCTATTATCTTAACTAGAATTTAAAATTATTTTAGGCTAAAAGATAGCTACTAGTAAACGTAAGTTTATAATCTAAAGTAACCTAATTTACTACTTTTTAACTAAAAGTAAAAAAGTAACTAGAAGTATATTGACCTTAGAGATTTATATTATAGTTACTAATATAAACTTTATATATACTATTATTATGTTTTTACGAAAGATTATAACTTATTATAATTTTCCTCCTATCTTTTTAATTATTTATATTAATTTATATTTATTATATAAATACTTTATATAGCTTAATACTATAAAAAAGAAGAAGCTTATAATTAATATTATAATTTTAAGGTAATTATATAAATATTAAGAACTCTATAAAATATAGTAGATTAACGGCGAGGATAACCTTACTATTGTTTTTACTAAAAACTCTCTAAACTATATTCTAGAGAGATTTATTGATATAAATAACGTAATAGTTTATATAGAGGAATAAATTACTTATTTAAAATAGAAGGAGGAAATTTAGAAGGTTATTTAGTTAAAAGATATAGATTACTTAATTAATTTTATCTTATATATAAAGATATAGTATATTATAGTTAAAAGGTAAAAAGAAAGTTTACTAGTAATAGTAGTATAATAACTATAAAGCTATTAAAACCCTATAGTATACTAACTATATAGTATAACCTAGTAGTAAAGACTACTGCTACTAGTAATAACTAGCTACTAATTATTACTAGCTGCTAGGTAATTAGTAACTAATTACCTAGAGTATCTAGATCTAGCTTATATATAGCCTATAGGCTATATACTATAAATATTAACATTTTTAACTCTATTAGTATACTATATATAATAATATATATAATATACTTTCCCCTAATATGGTTAGTAAGCGAGTGCGTCAGACAAGCGAGTACGCCACCTAACTGTATCTATATAACTACTTTAACCTTACATATAATTACTCTCCTAAGAATAATACAATTAACAAAAAATAAAGCATAGGTACAGCTAGCCTTACAAACTATCTAGAGAGACTCTAAACTCAGTAGCTAAGCTATAGTAAAGATCTACTTAATTAGTTGCAACATATTAATATACAGATTAAAAAGTATCCTATTATAACATAATATTATATTTAGTTTACAGAAATTAATTATACTTAAAGAGGAGAAGCTAGTTAAGTATATTTTTAATCTAGATTCCTAATTATTTCCTTCCTATATTAGTAATATAGAGAATATAGTTAATTAATTACTTACTAACTATAATATACTTTCTATTAGGAAATATTAAGTTTCGAATTTTATTAAATCATAATTATAGCTTTAGATATATTCTTTTTATAAGTATAACTATAAGAAAACTTAATATAAAAATCTAGATATAATAAATATATAGTTTCAGCTTATAGCGAATATAGTCGTAAAATACAGTATTATAGACTCTAATATCTATAATTTTAATACGATTAGTTTTATAATACGCTAGATTATATCTAGAATAATTATTATAAATATAGAAAGATATTTAAATATAAAGATAATATAGTCTAGTAATTATAAATAGATTATAGTTATTCAGACTATCAGTTTATTAGACTATAGTATTCTACTATATATTATTTATAATAAATAAATAGTATAGTATACAGTATGAATGTAGGTTGTTAAAAGGTATAATCTAGTTAACCTAGAATAGTATACTCGAATATATATAAATAGGCTAGTTAGACCTTATATAAGCTAGAACAGCCACACAGTAGAATAGATACTATAGCTATTCTTACACACCCCCCCAGTAAAATAACCGCTAGATGAAATCTTATACTTTAAGCTCTAAATAGTATATTTAACAAATAGAATACTGTAAATAGATATTGAAAGTTATTCTTTAAATATTAAAATAAAAGAAATAATATTTCTTAATTAACCTATTATAATATTTATCTTTAAAATAGTTATTATTAATATTTGGTAGGAGTAGCCTATTAGTTTCTTTTGAGATTATATAATCTTAGCTTTATAAGTGTTATAAACTTCAGCTTTATTTATACTTACTAAACTTTCTTATTTTCTTAACTAATAATTTTAATTATTATTATATTTATTAGTTATAAGTATTACTACTATAGATTTTATATATTATTTTATATAAATTATTTTAACTATTACTAATATTTTATTTAGACTGAAATAACTTATAATATTATTACTAAAGTTAATAATATAATTCTATTATATTTTATTCTAGATATTATAGTTTTTAATTAGCCTATTTTTATTCTCACCCAGTAAATTTCTTCATTAAGAAAGATACTTTTTAATATTAACCTTAAATGTCCTTAATAAATAAAATTTAATTTTATAATAAGTATTCTTTATTATTTTCGTTATTCTCTCGCTCCTAATAATATATCTGGAACTTAAGAATCTATTCTTTATTCTCTCGAGGAAGTATATTATATCTAATAACTATTTAGTTTATTTATTTATTTTATTAAAACTAATTTTTTATTTCTTATAGATATAATAGTAAACTCTATTATTAAACTTATAAATTATATTAGAATTCAGTCTATTTATATAATTTAAAAGTAAGTTAGTAATATAAGATATTTATATCTCTTTAAAATATATTTTACTATTAAGTAGTAATCTAAAATTAAGATTTTCTAACTGAAAGCTTTTATTAAAATATATTTTACTAAATTTCCTAATCTTTAAGAATCTTCATTTAATCTTCCCATATTTAAGTTACTTAATATATCTAAATTTAGTAATATTAAGAATATTATTATTAAGAATTTAGCTACTTCTATTAAGAAATTAGCTATTCTTACTATTATTAAGTATTATTATAATTATCCTAAGAGAATATAAATTATTACTCTTTTTACTAATAATAAGGAAAATAACTTTATAGATAATCTATTAGTTAAGAATAAGAATAAAAAGTCTAAACTTATTAAAGAGGATAATAATGAGGTTAAATAATCTAAAGAAGAGGAAGAGGATAAAGTTAAAGAGATTATTAAATACCTAAAGACATATTATAAGAATATATTAATATCTATAAGAAAATCCACTCAAATTAAGAATTAAGAAATATCTTCTAAAATTAAGAATCTAAAATACTAACTTAAGAGTATATAATATTAATTAGTTAATTCTAATAAATCTATTGGTTTTAAGAAGTATATATTTATTAAGAAAAGTAAGTTAAAACTTAAGATTTTAGAAGAATATAACAATTATTTCGTTAAAAATAAGATAATCAGAAAGATTTAGCTTCTCTAAACTATTCTCTATACTATTTATATTTTAAGTTTTATTTTTAAATATAGTCTCTATTTCTACTTGATTAAAGTTAGGAATAATAATATACTTACTAAATACTATTTCTAGTATATAAATAGGTTCCAAAAAGTCTATATCTCTATATCCTAAAAGATCTATAATATATTTAAATATTATATTAAAGCTATTAAGATATTTAATAATAATCCTATAAGTAATTTATTATAAATTACTAATTTAAAACTAACTTTTATAGATAAAAAGTAAGTAAATTAGTAATATAAAGATTATAGTCTAACTTAAGCTATATTTAAACTAATAGAAAGAATTTAAATTAATTTTTATTCAAAATAGAAATATTCCTAGTTTTACTATTTAGATACTAATTACTCTAAAGAATATTATTACTAAAATATTATTATTCTTACTACTTATATAATTACTTATAGTTGACTAGATCTCTAGTTTAACTATAAATATAACTAGATTACCTTTTAGTTAGAATTCTATCTCTTTGCTAGTTACTAGTAATTTCAGAGATTATCTTAATAGTTTAATATTTAGTTTTATTAGATACCCTCTTGCTTTAAGTTAGAATTATTAAATAGTAACTTTAGTTCTAATAGGATTTAATATATTTTTAATATCTCTTCAGTCTAATTTCTATATATTAGTAGCTAAAGTTTAGATTTTATTCTAAAGTAATAAATTTAAATAGTCTCTCTTAAATTAGATATAAACTTAACTAGAGACCTTTATTTCCTATAAGAGAGTAGATAAATTCCGCTATTTACTTATACTCTATATTAATACTATTAAAGGTTTCCTCTGAGAATTAGCATTTTATTTATTATTATTTGAATTCTAGTTTTTAGGGAATTAAGTAATCTAACTAAGATAATTCTAATAGTATTAATTAAAGATCTATCAGATTAAGAAATACTCCAAATTATTTAAACTTTATTTAAGTTAAGTTTTTCGTAAGTTTATCTACTAATATTATATCTATAAGTATATAGATAATCTTGAAACTTTCTTTTAAATATTCTTAATATAACTATATTTAGTAAATATCTATATATTAAAACTTAGTAGATAGATACTTACTATTTAAAACTACTAATCTAATAGTTTAGTAATTATTATAATAAACTCTCTAAATATCTCTAAAGTCTAACTCTATATCTTAAAATAGTCTCTTTAAAACTATAATCTCTTTTAAAATATATTTAAGATTAAGAAGTTTTATCTTAGTAGTTAATAATATAATAATATTTTATTAAGTAGCTTTTTATTAAATTAGTCCTCTAAATAAAGTAATAATATAGCTGTAACTTAATCTTTAAATATTTCTATTATCTATAAAAGAAATATCTCTAGTAATTAAGAGTGTCTGAAATATCTTATTCATACCTCTCAAGCTTCTAAACTAAAATACTAAGAATCTTATTCTATAGAAATATTAAATTATATAGTTTACAGTATCTTAATATACTTAAAAAAAATTTATAAAATATCTTAACAGGAGAAAGTAAGTATATAAGATATCTAGTTATACTATAATGAATATATAGAGAATTAAACCAACTTTAGTCTAATATATATAAATCTCTTTTAGTATTACTTAATCTAAATTTATAATGAAAGATACTATTAGAAGTAATATTATTAATATTAGTCTATATTTAAGATTAAAATATTTAGTAATTTTAGTAATATATATATTATAAACTAAGTAAACTTTCTGATACTTATAATCTCTAACTACTTAAATTCCCAGAAAGTATTCTACTGGATCTTATTCCTTTAGCTTATATACTCACTTTATACTAATAATAATATTAAATATTTCTTTTTCAGCTACCTTATAGTTTAAGAGAAGAATATTATCAATATAAAAGAGGATGTAAATAATTAAACTCTAGTTTTTAAATAGATAAAATTCCTCTAAATAAAGGATAAAACCTAGAGACTTTAGTATAGTATAGAAAGTTTTATACTATAGGAGGAATATATCTTAAAGTCTATAAAAAACTTATTTAAGTTTTATATACTTCCCTACTATTTTAAATCTATTAGATAGTTTAGCTATTATTAGAGAGCTATTTAGATTCCTTATAATATTAAGAAATATATTAATAATATTAAACTAAAAAACTTTAAGGTTAAATTATACTGTAATTACTATAGCTACTTAAAAGGTTTAAGTAGCTAATATTACTATATATATATTTTATAGTAGATTAACTAGTTATATATCTCTATATATATAAATTCTTACTTTATATTATTCTAGGAAACTATTAGTATCTATCTTATAAGTAAAAACCTACTTTACAAATAAGAGCTTTAATTTTATATCCTAGTAATCTATTTCTCGCTAGATATCTTTTTCTTTTAACTTTATAATTTCAGCTTTTACTACTTTAATAAAGAATATTTAGAGGGATTCTAGTAAATTAGTAATATCCTTCTAAATCTTAGGAGATACTATTAGTTAGTTAAAATATATTTAAATCTATATAACTAGATCCTTCTTTTTTAGAGCTATATTTTAAATAATAAGGAAAACTGTTAAAAAGCTAAGATTATCACTATTAAGCTTCTATTACTACTTAGATAGATAGATATTAGCGAAACTATCCTGTTTATACTCTATAAAATATAAGATATTACTATTATATTCTTTTAAAAATATTATATAGTTATCAATATTAATTTTAAACTTAAGTTATTATTATTATCTATTTCTATATTATAAGTCTAACTTCTAGATTATTAATATTCTAAAGTTCTAAAGTTAAAAGTTATATTTTAGTTTACTTTAAGTTAGCTAAACTAAAATCTTAATATAATTACCTCTAGCTTTTTAGTTTAAAGTAAATTCACTCTTTTAGCTAGCTAGATCCTATACTTTAAGTATACTATCTAGTTTTCTAGCTATTAGTATACTTCCTAAATCCTAATTTTTAAGTGTCTATACTAATTCTATTAGTTTAGAGGTTAGTTTAGATATTATTAAACTTCTCTTATTAATTTTTAAGACTAAATTAGAATTTAACTTAATATTTTAAGTTACTTCTAATATTATAGAAACTATTAGTAGAAAAGAGAATCTTTTAGTAAATATTCTCTCTAGTTTAAACTCTCTAAATATCTTAAGAATAAAGTCTTCTTCCTCCTTAGTAATTAGCTTAACTAGAGATTTTATAACTTTTCTAGTAAGTATTTTATATAAATTCTATTTTAAGTAGAATCTTTTCTCGTTAAATTCAATATTCTAAATAATAATAATTTTATAAAAATAGAGAATCTAGATTCTATAGAAATTATAAGTATTTAGAATATATCCTACTAGATATTTAATATATCCTTTTAGTTTAACCTTAAATAATCTTTTTAAAATACTTTATTTATAGTATTTCTTAAGTACGTATACTTAATATTTATAAATATAAATTTATTCCTGATAGGGATATAAATCTTAATATAGACTTAGAGTATATTCTGGAACCTACTAATAAAAATACTATTTAAACTAAACTTCTTTAATTTTATATAGTAACTTCTAGTTATTTGAAGTATTTAGAAATATATTATATAATACTACTACTACTTAAATTATTTCTACTTATAACTTAGATAGTAGTCCTATAGTTTCTTATGTCTTAATATTTTAAGTGATTAGTTTTTTTCCTATATACTTACTTACTCTAACTAGTTTTTTATATATATAAGAGAGATAGCTTAAGATTAATATCTTACTTTTTTACCTAAGTTTAATAATCTATTTCTCTATTAATTACTATTATAGCTTACTTCATATTCTAGTAAATCTTATAAATTAAGAGATCTCTCTAGTATTAAACCTATTTTTTTAATATTATATTACTTAATAAACTAAATTATAAATTTTATCTATAAGAGTAAATATAAAACATAAGCCTGAGAGCTTATTCTTAATAATAAGTATCTATAAATTATCTATATATACTCTAGAAAAATTAAATAAGTTCTAGAAGATTCTATAAAATAGATAAGCTAAATATAATTTAGATAGTTATCTAGAAATAATTTATTAAGAATAAGTTTCTATATAATATAAATAGTCTAATTACCTTAAGCTTATAATCTTTACCCCCTAAATATTAAAAACTAGACGCTCGAGAGTATTAAAATGAAGGTAGTTTATATAAAGATACTAAATTAGAATATTATTAGACTAATTATCTAATAGAGATACTAAGAGTTAAAATTATAATAATAAAATATAAAGTAACTCTAAAACTATATTAGAAATACTTAAATAGACTATTAAGTAGTTAGAAAGTAGTTTATATTTAAGAAAGATAAAGTTATATTTTCTAAGTAGCTATCTTATTATAATAGAGTAATTAAGTAGCTTATATTTAAGTATATAGTTAAATTCTATATACTAAATCTTAGTTTTTTCAAGAAATAGAATTTCTAAAATAATATTAATATAAAAATCTTTAATATAAGTAATATTATCTAATATTAAATTAAGTATATTCTTCCCTTTCAGACTATTAACAATATTCTAAACTATATACTTACCTCGTCTGATAATTAGAAAGTTAGCTAAACTACACTAAATTATACCTATCTCCTAACTTAACTTGAAAAATTCCTCTTTAAATAATATTATAGAATTAATAATATAAACTACTTTATAATTATTAAAAACTATATTTACTAAAAGTAAGTAAGATCTTTAAGTAATAGAAAAAACATCTAGAGGTATATTAGTATTTAACTATTTAAGAAAAGAGAAATTAATATTAATATATATTAAATTTAAGAGATACTAACTACTTCTACTAGATTTACTATTTAAGGAAGTTACTTTAATTTTAAAATTATCTAAAAATAGCTTTTTAACTTTAGTTATATAATCCTTATTATTAAACTATCTCTTTTTAACTAACTTCTAGTAGAGTCTATATAGTTTAGAGTTATTAATTCTATTAATTACTATATTTTAAGTAGTAAGTAATATATAAATATTAGGATATCAACTGTAAGTATCAGAAATAATATACTTAATATATCTATAATGCTTAGGTAAATATAGATACTATCTCTAGTTATATAGATATTTTAGTTTTAATTAAGTTATATTATCTAATTTCCTTATAAGAGTAGCTAATATAAACAGTATTTTAACTTAGCTTTTAGCTGAATTTTCATTAATATATATTAGAGAGATACAAATCTCTCTATATTAAGCTAAACTAATAATTAGTAGATTAAGAATCTTATTCTTAATTACCTTCTAGTAATATCTAGATGCCTAACTGGATATAATATAATAACTAAGTATTTAAAACTACTCTTTAACTATAAATATACTTTTAATCTTAGAGATATTAAATATAACTACTTAAAGGTAGATTATATACTACTTATTATATTAAGCTAAAGTAGAGATATTTAAAATAGCTTTTTTCAGGATTCTCTTATATTCTACTTAGACTCTCTATTATATAACTAACTTATTCTAAGTATATTAATATTATAAAAATTTTAAGGAGTACTTAAAAAGATATATTATTATTATTAAGAAACTTTATTTAAGCTAGTATAAGAAGATTATTATTAATAGTTATATCTACTTATATCTAAATTATATTATAATATTTCTTAATATCCTTACAGTTAGATTTATAAACTACTTAAAGCTTAAGATCTACAGAGTAATAGTTAAAAATACCTATAATCTTAACTATATATAAATCTAAATTTTTAGTTTCTTAAATAGTATTTTCTATAGATAGCTTAATATTAAAATTCAGTAAATTAAGTAGTTTTAAAATATTAATAGTTAGTATTATATCTAGATCGAAATACTTCTAAATATTTCAGCTAGTTATATAAAATTAAAGAGTAATATACTATTAGTCGAAATTAGTATTATTAGATAGCTTAATCTTAGTGTTAAGATTATTGACGATTGAAAATACTATATTAGAATAGTTATAATAGATCTGAAAAAGTATTTATTTCTTTATACTAAAATAATTAATAGGAGTTCAGAAGATAATTAAATAAAACTGGGCTTATAACTATAATAAATAAATAGTATAATATACAGTCTGAATATAGATTATTAAAAGGTATAATCTATTTAACTTAGAATAGTATACTTAAATACGTATAAATAGGCTAGTTAGACTTTATATAAGCTAGAATAACCATACAGCAGAATAGATACTATAGCTATTCTCATATTATTATTATAAGCTAATATTATTTCTCTATTTAGTATATATAAATAAATCTCCTATATAACTAGATTATTATAATATCTGAAAATAGTTAGATAATAAATAAAAGAGACTTAGGTTAACTTTAGTATTTCAATTAGTATATAAAACTATATATAAGTAGTAGATATTACGTCCTTATTATTAATAGTAATAAAAGTTACTATATAGCTAACTTTAAGATATATTATAAGGAAAATAATATCATTATATTTTATATACTAACTTATTCCTCTTATTTACTTTAGTTTTTAGATATTAGATATTTTAGACTACTAAAGAAAGTATATAGTTAATAAATTCAAGATAAGATATACTAAAGTAATATCTATATTATAAAGAAAGATTTCTTTTTTATATTTTATAAAGTTTTTATATAAACTTTTATAGTTAAAAATATTTAGAGAGGTTTTAGAGAAATTAGATTTATCCCTCTAAATATAGAAAAATATACTATTAAAACTTAATATTAAATTATATATTCTAATACTTCTAGGATTCCTTCTAATAATATTCTCTATATAGACTTTTTAGATACTAAATAATCTAATAGAAATATCTTCTCAGTCTAAACTTATTAAAAAGAGAATCTCCCACTATTAAAATAGCTTACTAATTTTAATTATTAAAATTACAGAATATCTATCAAAAGAAATATATAAATTTATATATTACACTATTTTATCAAAGTTTAAAGTTTAGATTCTTTAAGAAGAAAATAATTTACTTAATAGATACTAGAGAGCTAAGAAAATATATTTTAAATAAAGAGGAAATCTTACTATAGTTAAGATAGAGGATTTTTAATTATAGAGAGAAGCTATAGTTTAAATTAAGGAGGAAATATATTAAAATAATAATTACTAACTAAGGATAAAGATAGACTAATAGTAATATAGTATCTATAGAAATATTAGTTATAATATATAAATATATTAATTTACTAAAGAAATATCTAAAGAGGAGGATCTTAATTAGTTTGAATTTAATTAGTTTCTTATATATTATATAGTAGTTAAAAATATAGTAAGGTTATAGCTAAGTAGTATACTTACTTATCTGGCGTACTTACTTATTAACCACATTAGTGAAACTAATATTATACTTTTTATATAGAAAGTAAGTAAGAATACTATATTTAACTACTTCTTAGCTATAAGATATACTATAAAATAAAACTTTTAGCTAGATTCTAAATATAGTAAGCTAATTATATATTAATATATTATAAAACTTAAAGTTTCTAGTTAAATCTAAAGTATTTAAGGTTAAGGTAGTAAATTACTAATTACTTATAGTAGTAGGTAACTTACTAGTTACCCCACTTAATTAGACTAATTAGATAAGAGAGATAATCCTACAGCTTAATCCCAACTGATCAGTGCCTATTACCACTGCTTAACTGCAGATCAGCAAGGAATACCTAAAGAGACGAGATCACGATACCTCCCAAGAGACCCTACGGACGGCTTCCGAGCAGAAACAGGCAACTTGAAGCTATCGCGACCGCGTGCTACCCCGAGAACGTCAATAACAAGCCCACGATAGAAACAGGAGACATAACGAAATAGAAGCACCAGTTACGACCCAGTTACGAACAATCGATCGATTACCACATTTACCAGTTGTAAACCAACACTGATCAGTAGGGGGGAGGATATTATTATCTCTTAAAATAGAGATAGTATAAAGTGTTAGCTATATATTTAAAATTTTGAAAATAGCTACAGAAAAAACTAAAGTAGCTATATAGAATTATAAGCCTCTATTTACTTTTAGATTACTTAGAAATTCTTAATTTAACTAAACGCTAGTATATAAAGCTATAAATACTAGTTTTTATAAAATTATAGCTACTATTATATTATTATTAATTTCTTATTTATTACCCTTAAAATACTATTTTATAACTAGTAATTATAATTCTTAAATATTATAAGATAGTTTAAGAATATAAGTTTTAATATAGGTAGTAATAAGAGAATATAATTCTTACTAGCCTTTTTTCTCTTACTATATATATATATAAGATTTTAAAGTGGAAGAATTATTATATAAAAGATATTAAAGCTATTATATATTACTAAAGTGATATTAATAATATAATTAGTATACTTACAGTAAACTTCCTCTAGAGCCTTATATATGGCTTAAACTTAGGTAATAATATCCAGAAAGGAAGCTAAATCTTCTATAAAGTGTAAATATACTTTAAAAATAAGGAGTATAAATATAAAGTTATTTAGGCTAGTAGTATTATTAATTACCTTATATACTGCCTGAAGGAATATCTCTTAAGTAGTAGTAGGAAGCTTTATATAGTAAATTTTATATATATATAGTAGAGAAGTATATAGTAATACTCTACTTTACTAATATTATAGTATATATAAATAAATATAATATAAACTATTAATTCTATAGTTTTTACCTTTAATTTAGAATCTTTAGATTAAAAGGTTATATTTACGTTAATAGTAATAAATTGAGGAAGACTTTAGTATATATTAATCTAATATACCTTAAGGGCCTTCTATATTACTTTTACTAATATATTAGATAAAGATTAAGTAATATAAAATATTATAGTAATATTAATAATATAAAGTATATTATAGTTATTAATATAAATAATATTAATAATAATCTGAAAGTAAAAGTTAATATTATCTTAAATAGTAAATTAAAAATATAAGGAAGCTATATTATATATTTAGTAGAAGTAGCAGTATTTCCTAAAAGCCTTAAAGGTATACTATGTAACTAAATATTTTACCTTATTAAGGATATTATAGAGATATATTATAGCTGAATATTGAAAAAAGTAATATAGTCTTTATATTTTTATCTCTATAAGGTATATAAAAGTAATCATTTTCTCCTTATTAAGAAGTATCTATAGATATCTCTATTTTGAAATAATAATTATAATCTTTTTACTCTAGTAAAGCTTATTATAAATATTATTAAATATACTAATAAGGTAATTAATATTTATAAGATAAGGGATAAAGAATATATTATAAGAAACTATATAATATATAATAATACTAAATAGTATAAGTATATTAACTATTCTAAATAATATAATAGAGGTAGTTTCTCTAAAGTATATTATAATTAATTTACCTTACAGAAGTATAAGAATAATAAAGAGAATAACTAATTATTTTAATATAGTAAAATAAAAGTATCTAGTAGTTAAGAAGCTAGTAGTATTTCAGTTAGGTAAAATACCTTAAAATACTATATTTAAGTAGTAGCTTTTAAGTATAAAGATATATGTAGAGATAGTAGTATTATGTTAGTTTACCCGTTAGGGGTAATAACGTATACTGTATGTGGTTTTCGTAATGCGGATGTAAACTGTTCTGGTAAATCGTTATTGTCATTTCTAGGTTATGTGGCTGGAGGCTATATATATAGAAGTGGCTATATAGCTGTATAGCTATATAGCTAGTATAGCCACATAGCCTATACGGCTATACAGGCTAACTATTTACCTAATATAGCTATAGTATAGTAGGCTATAAGGTAGCTTAGTTACCTATAATAGTTAAACTGAATAGTTAAACTAACACTAGTAACTTTTCTTTTATATTATAGCGTTATTATCTAAATATAAAAAAAGCCTGAATAGCTAACTACTAAAAACTTTATTTTTCGATATTCTCTTTTTACTGCTGAACCTGTTATCTATCTATCACTCTATATAATTATAGTAGTTATATTAATTACTGGGATCTCTTTAAGTAAATATTAGAGATTAGAGGGATATAGGGCTCTATTTGAGACTTGAGGCTATGGGGCTATGGGGCTATGGGGGCTATACAGCTATATAGCTATATAGTGGCTATATAGCTATATAGTGGCTATATAGCTATATAGCGGCTATATAGCTATAAAGCTATAGGGCTGTAAGGCTATAAGGTTATGAGGAGGTTGTTACCTTAAGAGGTTAGTAATATTATATATTCTCTAGCAGTCTCCAAGATTATTACTTCTAGAGGCTGTAGGAGAGAGCTTTTATTATATAGCCCTCTTGGAGCTATAAGGGCTGTGGGAGAGGGCTGTTATTATATAACCCTCTTGGAGCCGTAAAAGCTGTGGGAGAAAGCTGTTATTATATAGCTCTCTTAGAGCTATAAAGGCTGTGGGAGAGGGCTGTTATTACGTTTGCTAAATATACTCTATACAGCGATAATAAGGATATAATAATAATTAACTTCTTATTAGTTATATAGAGTATCTTAACTTAACTACTATAAAGGGGAGGCTTACTAAAATAATTATAATTATATAAGGATATAGTCCCCTATAGTCTGTATAGAAAGCTGGAATAGCTAGAATTACGTAACTAATAGAGCCTAAGGTTACTATAAGATAAAAGCCTCTTATAGCCACTACTAGTTAGCCTATATAAGTTAAAATCTTATAACCTATAGAAACCTACCTTTTACTATTTACCCTTCCCTTACTTAAGCTTTTAGCTATACTCTTATAATTTTTTAACTTCTACCTCTCTGAGGAGGTAAGACCGGGGTTTCAGTAATAGCTTCATAATAAACACCCACTAACCACTCAGCGTCAGCATCCACATAAAGAATAACTACACCCGCTAACCGCTTAGTAACTACATCAAGAATAACAACACCCTAAGTCATAGCCTCCGAAAATTTAGCTTCCGAAAATACAGCTCCTAAAAACGCACCCTCCGAAAATATACCTTCAACCAGTAAGTATATAGTAACCTCTATACCAGCTGCATTTATATAAGCAGCTAAAATAAGCAACTTAAATAATATAGCGGCAACTATAATAGCATTCATATATCTTCTTAAGTAATAATCTTTATTTATAGAGGTTATAACAGAGCGTCTATCCAGCAGCATACCTATAGTAAGCCTAATACTATCACTATTACTAACTCTATCTATTTCCCCTAACTATAGGAACTACTTAAGGCCCCCCAGTTACCTATATAACCTACTTTATAAGGATACTATACTATATGAGAGTAAGGATTAGCTGACAGTAATCTCAAATAGCTATATACTATAGCTACAAACCTCTAAGACCTAAAAGATTCAATAGGCTATAACTAAATTATCCTATAGTCTCCAGATATTATAGTGTAATTACTGCTATATACTTCTACTAGACTTTTTGTAGGCCGACTTTATAGCGTTTACTTACTATTTATTAACTAACCCTACCCTATAAAAGTTATACCTCTATAGTATACTTTATATACTTTAGTATAATAGCTAGATATCCCTACTGAAGTTTTATACTAAATAATTAGCAATCTATAGATCCCTAGGGACCCTTAGATTAGAGATATCTAGACCTCACGTATTTACCTTCTTTTATTACCTTAAGGCTAGAATATAGAGGTATCTATAACGCTAAAAGTTTAATAACTAGCAACTAAAGGCTGTAGCTCTAGCAGCTAAATATCTCTGGAAGATATTATAGCCTCAGGAGGAGGCCTCTAGTAGTATAATTAAAAAGGATATTAGTAATAAGGCTGCTAGCTATAACGCCGCCGCTAGTTTAGTATATGTATACTGTAAGGTAGTTAATAAGGTAGTTAATAAGGTAACTGTTAGTTTAATTATTAGGGTAATCGCACGCCATATATAATCTCATCATATAGATATAAACTGGTGTTCTGGTTTTCGGTTATTATTATTATTATATTACGTAGCGTATAGCGCTACGTAAGGCTCTAGATCTACAGCGTAGTAATTACTTACTACTTACCACACTATTCAGCTACAGCTGGCGCCAGATACCTAGTATCTATAGCTAGTAGGCTCTAGAGGGTATACTACTATATATATAGTATTATATATAATTACTATATATCCTGCAGTATAAAGTAACTAATATTAGTAACTTTCCTTTTTATTATATACTCTGATACCTATCTATTTATATAAAAAATAGTATCTTTTGTAATCTATATCCTTTTGCCTGAATAACTTCTAAATACCTATTTATCTATCTACTTAAGTTACTTATTCCTCTATTTAGATAGTTATATAGTTTAAATTAATAAATCTCTCAAGAATATAGTTTAGAGTATTTTTTATAAAACTATTAGTAATATTATTATTTCTATTAATCTACTATATCTTATAGAGCTTATAGTATTTATATAACTATCTTAACACTATAATATTAATTATTAGAGACTTCTTTTTAATAGTATTAAGCTTTATAAAGTATTTATAAAGTAAGTATAAGTTAGTATATATAATTATTAGAATCTAAGGAAACTTTCAGTATTTAAGAATCTTCTTAAGTAATATAGCTATAATATAAGTAAAATCTATACTAACTATTATAATATAGATCTCTAAAGTAAATATATTTTTAGTAATTTTCTTACTTTTAGTAAATAAGTAATATATAAAGTTACTATAAAGATTAAACTACCTATTACTAATTATAATCTCTTAGCTTAAGATTATTATAAATTCTAGTTAAAATAAGAGATTAGTATTATTAGCAAAAAAGCTATTAATAAAAGTATAAAGGTATATTTCAGAGAGGTTAAATAGTATAAAGTTAAAGTTTTAGTTAAGATACTCTATTTACTATTTAAGCTATTTATTAAGTATAGTAACATTATTACCTAAGGGTTATTACTTTTATACTATATACGAGAGGTTAGATAGAATCTCTAGTTAATATATAGAGGTAAGGTATATACTATATATATACTATTTAATATATATCTTCTTAAGCGCCTTAGATGTAGTGTCTATATTAATAAGAACTAGCTTTTACCCTTAATACTTTTAGTATAAATAGAGGTAATCACTATAAAGTAATAAGATACCTCTATTAAATATAAGAAGTATAGTCTCTAAAAGTATAATCTTAAGCTTCACTTTAAATAAAGTTTTTTTTAAACTTCTTATTCTCTTAGCGAGAGAAAACTATATTAGAGAGGCTAAGAATATTATTAGTTTATATACTAATAAAGCTAAAGGTGTTATTTTAAATATATAAGATAAGAAAGTATAAGTTATATATTAAAGTTTCTATTTAAAACTTCTTTTTATAGTATGTGAAGTAAGTTACTTATTAGTAAGTTCCAGCTTTAGTAAGATTATAAAATAACTTAATAATAATTATTATAACGTTTAGAGGATATTACTTTCTAAAGTATAAAGGTAGTTTAGCTATAATATACCTTATAAGCTTTATTTTAGCTTAGATATAAGCTTAAGTAATATTATAAAGCTATATTATTATATTTTTATATTTGAGGAAAATTAAAATTATAGCTAAGATTAACTATTAGCTACTTCACTAAATTATTAGTAATTATATTAAGATCTTAAATTTACTATAGTTTCTAAAATTTTAGATTATAAGTTTTAACTTCTTATATATCTTATTAGTATTCTTATTCTTAATTTTATTTATAATATAAAACTTAAAATACTTATAATTCTTATAGAGAATGGGATAATATTAAACAATTCTTATAATATTATTATTAATAATATTCTTAACCTCCTTTTTAATTAACTTTTTGAATAGTAAGCTAGATATTATAATTATACTTTTTATATAGAGGGTAAGTAAGAATACTAAATCTAACTACTTTTTAGCTATAAAGTATATTATAAAATAAGCCTCTTAGTTAAACTTTAGAGATAGTAAACTAACTATATACCTATAGGTTATATAATTTAGAGGTATTAGCTTAATTTTAGGTATTTAAGGTTAAGATAGTATATTACTAATTACTTAAGGAGGGAGAATATTATTTTTTCTAGAGATAGAGGTAATATAAGGTGTTAGCTATATATTTAGAATCTTAGAAATAGCTACAGATAAAATTAAAGTAGTTATATAGAATTGTAGACCTCTATTTACTATTAGGTTATTTAGAAATCTTGAGTTTAGCTAAGAGTTAGTATATAAAGCTATAAATACTAGTTTTTGTAAAGCTATAATTTTAACTATACTATTATTCATCTCTTATTTATTACTTTTAAAATACTATTTTATAGTTATTAATTAAAACTCTTAAGGGCTATAAGGTAACTTAAGAATATAAGTTTTACGACTGGTAGTAATAAGAGGATATAGCTTTTACTAATTCTTTTTCTCTTACTATATATATATAAGAGTCTAGAGTGGAAGAATTATAATATGAAAAATATTAGGATTATTATATATTACTAAAGTGATATTTATAATATATTTAGCATACTTATAGTAAACCTCCTCTATAGCTTTATATATAGCTTAGGCTTAGGTAATAATATCTAGAGAGGAAGCTGGATCTTCTATAAAGTATAAGTATACTCTAAAAATAAGTAGTATAAATATAAGGTTATTCAAGCTAGTAGTATTATTAATTACCTTATATACTGCCTGAAGGGATACTTTTTAAATAGTAGTAGGAAGCTTTATATAGTAAATTTTATATACATAGCGTAGAAGTAAATAGTAATACTTAACTTTACTAATACTATTATATATTTCAATAGGTAAAATATAAACTATTAATTCTATAGTTTTTACCTTTAATCTAAAGTCTTTAAATTGAAAAATTATTTTTATATTAGTAGTAATAAAATTGGGAGGATTGTAGTATATATTAATTTAATATACCTTAAGAGCCTCCTATATTACTTTTACTAATAAGTTAGGTAAAAATTAAGTAGCGTTAAATACTATAGTAATATTAATAATATAAAGTATATTATAGTTATTAATATAAATAATATTAATAATAATCTTAAAGTTAAAGTTAATATTACTCTGAATAGTAAATTGAAAGTATAAGGAAACTATATTATATATTTAGTAATAATAATAGTATCTCTTAAGAGCTTTGAAAGTATACTATTTAACTGAATATCCTACCTTATTGAGAATATTATAGAGGTATACTATAGCTGGATATCTAAAGTGGCAGTAAAGTCTCTATATCTTTATCTCTATAAGGAATATAGAGGTAATTATTCTCTCCTTATTAAGAAGTATCTATAGATATTCCTATTTTTAAATAATAGATATAATCTTTTTACTCCAGTGAAGCTTATTATAAATATTATTAAATATAATACTGAGGTAATCTATATCTATAAGATAGAGGAAGAAGGATATATTATAAGGAACTTCATAAAATATAATAATACTAAGTAGTATAAATATATCTATTATTCTAAAAATTATAATAGAAATAGCTTCTCTAAAGTATATTATAACTAATTTACCTTATAGTAGTATAAGGATAGTAAAGGGGATAACTAACTACTTTAATATAGTAAACTGGAAGTATTTAGTAGTTAAGAAGCTAGTAGTATTTAAGTTAGATAGAATATCTTAAAATATAGTACTTAAGTAGTAGCTTTTAAGTGTGAAGATATATATAGAGGTAGTAATACTATCTATAAGTTTACTACTAGTAGTAACACTTTTAGTGAAGATATAGACTATTATATAATTCTGGAGAATTTAGGTAATTTTGCCTCTATTAAGAGTAATAAACCTCTTACTATAAAATAATGTAAAAAGGGTTTCTAGAGTAGATTTTATAGAGTAACTTTCCTTAAGGTTAATATTTATTTAATATTATATAATAATATCTTTATTAGTATTAACCTCCAGTAAAACCTTAAGGTTATTATTATTAAGGCTATTAATACCTTTATAGTTTATAAGGAACATTTAGTATACTACTGTAAAGTATACTTTAGGGTTAGTAGTTAACTTATATTTAATATATAAGATATATTTTTCTTTAAGTATATACTTTATGGACTAATAACTAGATTTACTATATATATAAAAATTTTAATTAGTATAGCTATATATAAGTGTTAGAGGTAAGTAATAGCTATCTAGAGTGTGAGGATATATATATATAGAAGTATAGCTATAGTTTTGAAGGTTATCTTAAAGTAAGTTATATATATAGTTAGTCTAAAATTAGTCTCTAGCTACCCTCTAGTAGTTATCTCTATTATCTTATAAGTATTATACTTTTTAGATTAATAAGATATTACTTACAGAGAATTATAATTAATTATAGAGACTCTGAAAAGTTACTATAAAGCTAAAAAGAGTTAATTAGTATTCTAATATACTATAGTATATATTTATAAGTTAGAGGTGGAGGATATTATCTATTTGAATCTTAATAGGGAAGGGTTTTTAGATATATATAAGTTTTAAGATTAGAAGCTTAAGGGCTTCCTTTTTACTTTTATTAGGATTCTTAGTAATAATATTTTAGAAGGTAGTATTTTATTAGTTAGAGAGGTAAAGCTATTAATCTTTATTATTTTTAAAGTAATTCTTAATTTATTAGACTATTTTATTAATATAAGGTTAATATTTAAGTTATTTTGGTAGTTAAAGTAAAGCTTAAGAATATTATTTTTAAGTATAATCGAAAAAGGTTCTACCTATATATATTATAGAATACTAAACTTAAAATAGTAATTATAAAAAATATAGATTTTTAACTTAAGGATATTATAGAAGCTTCTACTTTATTTTATACTTTTATTATATAACTTTATAAGGTCTATAGTATATTTAGTGAATATATTATTAAAAGGGGTAGTAGTAGTAATATATAGGGAATATTCTTAATACCTAGGTTGGCTTTAGCTGTAGTCTTAGTAGTTCTCTTAGCGTTAGAAAGGCTTTAAGATAGTTAAATAGGGGGCTAGTAAGACTAATAGTTATAATAGAGGTTTTTTACCTAAAGTAGTATATATATAGGCTAGTTAGTTTAGTAGTAGGTATCTCTCTTTAACTACTTATAGTAAGAATATTACTAATATAGTATTTTTAACTTTTAGTTAGATATTATAGAAAGATAATAGAAAATCTAACTTTATTATTATAAGGTTATTAAATTACTTAGGATATTTCTTAAGGTTACTTCTGAGGGTATTAAAATATTTATTAATATTATTAATTTCCTTAAGGGTTTATAGTTTAAATTTTTCTTACTAAGTAATTTAGTATAAAATTATCAAAATTTACTTACTACTTATATTTATCTTAATTCTATATATTATAAGGTAGTTTCTAAAGTAGTAGACTATATTAATATTAGCTTATTACTATGTTTTAATAGGCTACTACTTAAAGTTACTTTTAAACGTTTAAAAAAGCTTTAAGCTATAGATCCCTAGGTATTTATAGAAGGCTACTTAGTATATTATATAGGTAGAGATAGTTATAGAGTTCTTAGCTATTATATTCTTATAGTTAATATTAAGGATTCAGCTGAACAGCGTTAGGTTGAAGTATAGATAAAACTTTATAAATATAAGAATGCCTAATAGTATTATTATTATAAGTATAGAGATACTTTAGGTAGGTATCTTATCTATAGGAGTTAATTTAGATATTATTATAAAGGTGAGAGGAGTGTGAAGTAAGGGAGGATTATTAATTTTAATAGGTTTATATAGAGAGAGGTAGGGGAAGAGTTTTTAAAAGGCTATATAGATTTCTTAAGAGGTTAAAGTTAGAGATATTATAAATCTCTAATACTAAAAAGTCTGGCGATAGTTTGAAGGAGTTTATTATATTTACTAAATATACTCCAGTTAGTAAATATAGAGAGTATAATAATAATTAACTTCTCTGTAATCTTATAGAGTGAACGTTAATATACTTTTTAGGGATATCTGTTAATCTAAAAGATATCTAAATAATAATAACTACTATAATCCTTTTGCTTTATATAGACCTTAGGTACAGAGTTTTATGATTACTTCTTTTAGTGTAATAGGCTTTACTGATTTGTAGTATAGTGGTATGATAGTTAGGCTAATACTGATTAGTGTTAGTTTAATTATTAGGGTAATTGTATGCTGTATATAATCTCGTTATATGAGTGTAAACTAGTGTTCTGGTTTTTAGTTATTATTATTATTACGTTATATAGCGTGTAGCGCTATATAAGGCTCTAGATCTATAGTGTGGTAATAACTTACTACTTACTATACTATTCAGCTACAGCTGGCGCCGGGTGCCTGGCACCCGTGGCTAGTGGGCCCTGGAGGGTATGCCGCTATATACGTAGTATTGCGTACGGTTACCGCATACCCTGCGGCATAGCATAACCGACAGTAACACTTATTAAACTAGTATAGAAGACTAGTAAATAGGTCAAGGGAAATTAACACTCAATAAAATACTGAAGAATAGAGAATTCAGAATAATATCTGAAAACAGTATTGATGTTAGTAGAAATAGTGATGAAGATGGGAAGTTCTGATTCTACTGAAGGTGGGTAACTTCTAGGTATATCTATCAAAATAGAGTTTATTTTCAGAAAGGTTAACCTTATATGCAACAGATAAACGGAAGCCGTTTGCGTATGGGCCACTATGTGATTTATTCATCAAATTTTCTAATATTGAAGTTTAACTATTTTAGGGTATAATTTATATAGGCTATATAGCCTAAACTCTAATAATTAATTTTCTAGAATAAATAGAATATATAGAGTTATGAGAGTAAAGTAGAATACTTAATCCTTATTTACCTAATATAGGGTATTTAGAATAAAAGGAGTAATAGCAAAATAGCTATAACTCTAACATCCTCCGTAAGGTATATAAGATGAATATTTCTTATAGCTTAAAAAGGCAGTAAAAAATAGTAAAAACTCTAAAAACTAAATAGGAAAAATAGAGAAGATAAGAGTCTGAAAAACCTAAAACTATAAAAAGTATAAAGGAAAAAACTTTAAGAAGAAAGAAAGAAATATCTGAAAAGCCTAAAACCTTATATAGGTAAAAAGGAAAAGATTATTCTTCAGAAAATAGATAGTTGATATTATTTTCTTTATAAGAGGGCAGAGTATTATTCTTAAAATTCTTCTATAAAATCTTCTTAATAATATTATTAAATTTAACTCAGCCTAGAGGCTTCGTCGAAAAATCAGCAATATTATCATTCATATTAATATAATAGAGATTTATCTTATTATTTCTAATAAGATCTCTAATATAATAATACTAAATATCAATATATTTAGCTTTTTTATAGAATTTAGCATTTTCAGCAAGCTTTTTAGCTAATTGATCATCTATAAAGATAATAGGCTTATTAATAGCCCTAAATTCCAAAGACTTATTAATAAAGCTATAGTTATTAAATAAGTAAATAGCTTCTTTAGCAGTGTCTGCTAGAGCTATATACTTAGCTTTATAAGTAGATAAAGCTACTGTTTTTTACTTAGTTAAACTAAAGCTAGTAATATTATATAAATCCAGGCAAAATATATAAGCTAAAGTAGATTTTCTATTATTAATATCTCTTACCTAATCTAAGTCTGTAAATCTAAATAAATTAAAAATATTAATATTATTACAGTTATAAATTAACTTTTAATTAGGATTCTTTTTTAAGTAACCCTATATTCTATTAAGAGTAATAAAATATTCTTTAGAAGAATTTAAAGAAAATCTAAAGTAAGTAGTAACAGCTAGAGTAATATCTAGCCTAGTCTTTAAGGCTAAATATAATAAAGTTCCTACTTCTTTCTAATATTCTAATATCTCTTCCTTAGAAGTATTATCCTTATTCTTAAAGAACTTAAATTTATCTTCTATAGGTATATTAAAACTATACAGATCGTTTTTATTAAATCTAGTAAGAATTTTATCAGTATATTTAAACTGATTTATTTCTATAACCTTATTCTTTCTGTTAATAACTAAGGTATTACCTAAGAAAGTATTAGGTTCTCCTAGATCTTGGATTTTTATATCCTTTTTAAGATTACTATATATATACTCTGAAGTAGTAGAATTATTAGCTCCTAATAGTATATCGTCAACATAATATACCAGGATAGCTAAATATTTACTTTTATTAAGAGTAATATTAAGTATAAAAACTTCTTTATTATAAAGAGATACTTTAAAACCAATTTTATATAAAACTGATTTAAAATGTAAATACTATAATCTAGGACTTTATTTTAACCTACATAAAACCTTAATAAGTAAATATACAAAAAGCTAATTCTTATAGTTAGTATTAAAAACCAAACTTTTAGAATCTTAATTATAAATATAACTAGTAGGTAACTTAATATATATCTTTTTATCTACTTTTGTATAAATAAATATAGTAGTAAT